>SKCR01033213.1:0-83847 GCA_019454045.1 Zanthoxylum bungeanum
CGACTAGGACATCCATAGCAAGTTTCATACTATAAATTATAATACCAACTATAAGTCTAATGTCGACTGAGAGATTCTTTAAAAGTGCAGGCCATACCTGGTAATGTTGACTGGGAAGTCCTCACCAAATCTTCATTTGGGTATTGTCAAATGGGACAATCTCCTTATGCCGATTCCATCGAAGGGACACGCCTTGTTCCTGATGTAGGTCCATGAGACTGGTTGAATTGAGTCTAAAATTATTGACAATCTATTAATGGCTTCTGGAGGAGATGAGGATCTTTTTAATGTCGTCTGAAGAAGATAACACTTTTTTCATGTAGTCTGGAAGTGAGGGCAATCCTTCTACAGAGTTTATTGGTCGATTGGAGTATGGTTGTGGATTATGAGGATATTCCCTGGTCGACAGGTGGATGTGTATGGAATGATCCAAGTGTTGGATCAAATGATAGGATTGCTGGGGTGAATGTTGTAATTTTTCTTGGAGGGTGACTAATTAAGTGATCATGAGATCTGGTGTTTGCTTGTTGCGTGGTGCATACGAGTAGGGGAAGGGTCGTAGATGGTGAGATTTTTTCATGCTATGAATCGCTAGGGCCCCACGGTGGGCGCCAAATTGTAGACGCTGGTTTTCGCCCGAGGTCCACAATCGAGAATTTGTAGTTGGGGGCACTAGCGATCCTGCAAAACAAAGGTGTAGAGTGAGCGGGAGTACTGCCCACCGGTGTGGTGGGTGCCGGGGGCACTCCGACGCCCAAGTCAGTAAATGAACATATGCAGTAATAGATGGAAGGTCAAGGTTAGAAGCTACCTTGAATTCCGTTGAATGCCGTGAGAGCGGTAAGTGGTAGGAGTGGCGAGCTTGAGAATGTCCCAAAGCTATGGGTAGGAGAGCTTAGAAGTTGGATCCCCCGTCCTCATGGAGCCTTCTTTCTTATATACCTATCTGAGGGTGTGCATTTGATTACTCGTCCGTTGAGTCTTGGTAACGGTCGACTTTATGAGGGATATTCACTGCATTTGCCCGTTGTAGGCTGGAAACTGTTGAATTTATAAATGGTATTTATGAACTTAGGCGTTACGTGGGCCGGCCTATGGATGGTCCTTCGGTTATGGGTGTTGGTGTTCATCGGGCCTGGGCCGACATTATGTCTTTGGGGTTTGATTTGGAGGCTTTAGGGGTGCGTCCAGTATTGGGTCTGAAGTAAAATGACGAAACTACCCCTGGACCAAATTTGGCCCAAACACTTGCAATGTCGGAACTCCGACCATATTTCTTCCTTCTCAAGAACTCTGAAGGCTTAGAAAATTGAGTTAGGGGTGTGTTTCTGTGTTGATGGTAACTTGCACAATCTCACCAAAAGGTAGAAGACAAAAGGATCAATAAAGTCTTCAAGGTGAATTGTCAAGTTGGTTAACAATAAAAGACGTTATAGCTCTGAATAATGTGTTTCCAACCATTATTAAGGTGGCTCTATGTTTGCTTATATAGGTAGGATAAATGTTAGTTATTCATTGTGAAAAACTGGCTAAAAAATGCGTCCAAAAATAACATAGTCTCATACTCTCGTTCGAACTCTCATCGAACGCAAGACGAACGCTTATTGTTCCGCAAACTCGTTTGAACTCAAACTCAAAAGCACCTCAAACTTAAACACCCTGGAAGGTTTCTTTCTCACGGGAGATTAAAGCACTACGCATGGGAACCTACTACTAAGTTTCGTTCGAACCCAAACATGAACGTGACACGAACGCCGCTCTTTTAAACATAAGCACGAACGCAACATTAACACATATTTGATATCTTCATACATAGTCTGCCAAATACCAGTCTAATTGGTCCAACTTAATTGAACTTATTTTGTTACAGACATTGCCAAAAAAAAATAGAACTAACAATCTCCCACTTTGGCATTCCATGACAAATCTACTACCTAATACAAAGACTATGGTAAAAAACCTAAAAATAAAATATCCAACTACCAACCATCAAGACAGTGACTTATTATAATATGACTTGATCTAATATCTAACCAAGTAGTCTTGATGCCACCTAACTTCTAAATTGCTCACCTAAAACATCCACAAACAACAAAATACCTTATAAAGTATAAGGAATATAAATAGCAGATAAAAATAAAAAATAAAAAATCTCACTCCCCCTTAAAGGAGATAGCAAAAACTGATATTATACTCCCCTTTTTTTGTCACAAAATGATAATGGGTAAAGACAACGTGTTAAAAATCACATGTAAGAGACTATGCAAACTTAACTCACTCCCTCTCACTAACAGTCCTTCTCAATTAGCAAAATGAACACATGGGAAGTAAACGAAAGAACTCACAATTATGCAATGCTAAATGAAATGCAATATGCAATGACATGGAACGTACACTCAAGCACACAATGACTAAAAAAATATCAAAAACGACTCAAAACAGAATTTCAAACAAGTATAATGATACCCGATCAGTACTCAAATGTTTATACCACAAGATAATATGCACCACTTTTGATCATGCTAAATAATATACGCATACATATGAAATAAACACCAAAGCATAGTGAGTACTTACGTGAAAAGATAAGTGTGTAACAAGTCATTGCTTAAAACCTTATTTTATAAGTGGGACACAACCAGAGAAATCACATCTAATATCACACCAAGTCTACAAAATAGGTGTTCAAACCCAGCGCCACTAGGACCTGAAAATAAGCATCATTGTTGCATGCTATAATATTCTCCCCTACATATGAGCTCTTAAATAAACTCTTTCGAGTGAAGGGTTTTTGCCTTTATCTTTTGAATTTGTCCCATTGGTGCTTTTGCACATGAGACTCATTTAAACTGTTTTTTTATTTCTTTTATAAGGGGATAGCATAAAGTCATACGGTCAAAGTTCATACTATTTAGTAATCTAAGTATGACAGATAATGGATTGCCAGTCCAGAAACTTATAATGCGACCAAGCCTCAAAATAACAAAAATGTGCATGTGAAATGCAAGCACAAGATATACTAATCCATCATACACACTCATGCACACAGAACAACAAGAAAAATAAAAGCATATTTCACATACGTAAACATATATTCTACATATCATGACCACATGCACATGTTTTTACATGCTCTTTCAAACCATAAAATCTTTTTGATCTTTTTCATTATATATATATGTGTGTGTGTGTGTATTTTTCTTTTATCATAAAAATAAGAAAAGACACTACATGGCTTGTCATTGTCCAATGGTACGTGGAATTGTATCTCTAAGTGCAGATCATACTACCATTCATTCAGAATCAACTATGAAATTTATGTTCAGGTTTTCATCCTATATACCAAGAGACATAACAAAAACACACACACACCTATATGCAGTGAAAATAAAAATATGCAGTCATGCAAAAACATAAAACACAAGTACACACACATGTAATGGGAAAATTGAATGCAACATCTAAGAAAAGGTACATCAAAGTGCACTCTCATCACGCATTTTTTGTTCAAGGTATTTAGAAGTCAACGGGAAGTCATCTCGCTTCCTCACCCAAACTTTCTTAGAAGTCACCTTCACTTGAGAACTCCTAGTTAGCATTGCAAATTTCTCACTAATGAATCGCGTCAGTTTAGCTAATGCACAAACTGGACGAACTAGATTTGAAGAATCAAGTTTATGTGAAACACTCTTAGAATTTTTCTTCTATTTGTGCAACAGGAAGCACTCAGATCTTGCCACAATGATGGCATACAGGCACAAACCTCATCCGAGAGCGAGGTTTAACCACCACAGCTCTAGATTGAGGTTGGGTCATAGGACGAGGAATAATATGGGGAACCATATGACTACGGTCAACATGTTTCTTACCTAAATCATGTTTAAGAGAGATATGTACAGATTTAGATGATGACGCCTTACATATTTTAACTCAACGTTAATCCCTAACTTGCGGTCCAATTTCTCAATCCCATTAGAAAATGTATATATCGGGGTTCTAACATTTTCAAGTTCTTCATATAAGAATTTGACTCTATTAACTAATCATTTATTCCTCTCCTCAAGGTCATAAATAACTAAGAGGCTTTTGTCAAGCTTGGCTTGAACTTCGTTCTTTTCTAGCTCAGTTTCCAATATCCTCTTAATGACCTCAACATTCGTCTTCTCAATAGCGAGGCTCTCATTAAACAATTCGGTATACGCTACCTGAAGACCATCTTTATCTACAGAGTCATTGTGAGAGAATTCTGAATCAGCATCCACATCACTAATGTTATCATCTCTCTCACCCATCGCACTCGAATAAAATACAATGTAATTTCTTTTCTCCTTATGAGATTCATTAGAAGTATAGCCACATTTTGAATCACTAAGCGAGTATGCCATAACTTTCTTATCTTTAGACTTTAGGTATGTGGGATACTCAGACCTAATATGCCCATACACTTCACATTTATGGAACTGGATAGCGTGAGATTTTATATCCATGTCCTCTCTAGACTCGCTCATACGATGGCTACTCTCTCTAGATTTGTCTCCCTCAGTGTCACGACCACTTTCAATAATCTTAAGAATTTTTTTGAATTTTTTCACAAAAATGGCCACATCAGCATCTGTGAGAGTATCATCTTCATCATCATTGGATGAATCACAGGTAACTTCCTTTGCGGTTTTCATCGCTATGTTCTTGGAATTTCTTTGTTCAAGAAGTTTTCTCTAATAAGCCTAAAATTTTCCTACGGATCCTCTATTTTAAGGTGACCTAAGTCATTACTTTCCTCGATGACTGTGATTTTTGGTAAAAATCATTCAGGTATGGATCTAAGGATTTTCCTAACTATCTTATTCTTAAGAATAGTCTCACCTAGGTTAAAGTTGGAGTTAACAATATCATTAATCTCAGCGTAAAACTCAGCAAAAGTCTCATCATTCTTCATCCTATAGACTTCAAAATTAGTAACAAGCTAATGGAGTCTATTATTCTTAACGGACAAGGTGTCCTCATGAAGATTCTGAAGGATATCCCATGCATCCTTGGTTATCTCACATATTGAAATTCTCCTAAACTCAGCGGAGCAAACAGCATCATGTATGGCATTAATAGCCTTGTTGTTTCTATTGCTCGCTTCAAATTTCTCTATTATCCAAGTCAGATTATCTTTAGAGGAAGATACCTCATCAACCATAACCACGGGAGGTTTCCACCCGTGCTCTACTGACATCCACGCCCTTTTATCTAAGGATTAGAGGAACGCTCTTATAGGAACCTTCCAATGAAGGTACTCAGATCCATCAAAAAATAGCGGATAATTCAAGTGTTGACTTTTATCCATAGTAAGGGTCAGGAGCGAGGTCAAGCTTTGATACCAATTGAAAATTCGAAATTAGTCTAAGGTTTTAACTTTATGCGTAATGATACACAATAAATTAAGACAAGTCTTAATTATTGTTACTATGGATTACCAACATGCACCCTTAAGTCTAACAATTATAAAAAAAAAAGTAAATAAATAAAACAGAAAATAAAATCAACACCAGTAATTTTGTTAACGAAATGGAAAACTCATGCGAGTAAAAAATCATTTTGGTTATCTATTCTACTAGCCAAAATCCATTATAATGAGAAAACTTACAGTGATGGTATAAGACCTATGACAGTAACTCCAGTGACTTTAATACCTCTAGACTATAATAATCTGAAGAACTCATCGGGCCCGTCGCAAACGACCTTCTTCATAACCTCTTAAGTCTCTAAGCAGATCAACCTTGTGAATTCGCAATGTCGGAACTCCGACTACCAATCTTCCTCCTTGAGAACTCTGAATTGTTAAGAAATTGGGTTAGGCTAGTGTTCCTATGTTGATGGTAACTCAAAGCACAATCTCACCAAAAGGAAGAAGAAAAATGAACAATAAAGTCTTCTAGGTAAATTGTCAATCGGTTGAAAATAAAAGACATTATAACTCTGAATAATGTGTTTCCAACCATTATTAAGATGGCTATATGTTTGCTTATATATGAAGGGTAAAAGTTAGTTATTCCTTGTGTAAATTTGGCTCAAAAACGCGTCAAAAATAACTCAGTCCCGTAATTTCATTCGAAAGCAAGACGAACGTGCAATGTTCCGCAAACTCGTTCGAATGTAGACTCGAACGCACCTCGAACGCAAACACACTAGAAGGTTTCATTCGCACGGGAGATGAACGCACTACGTACGGGAACCTACTACCAAGTTTCCTTCGAACCCAAACAAGAATTTGACACGAACGCCACTCGTTCGAAAGTAAGCACAAATGCAACACTAATGCATATCTGATATCTTCATGCACAGTCTGCCAAATACTAGTCCAATTACTCCAACTCAATTACAACTCAATTGAACTTATTTTGTCATGGACATTACCAATAAAAATAGAATTAACACCATCATTTCCTTGACAATAATATAATATGTGTTAGTTTACGCGTTTGTTTTTCTGAAGAAATCACTTAAACAAATAAAAAGAAGAAGGTAAGTTTAAGATTTATCAAAGTTTCCCATTTTTGATCAAGTATTAGCTAACTCAATTAAGACATTCATATTTCATACAGTGATTTTGGGTTCGATTCCTCACAATAACGTGATTGGATAAAAAAAAACTCATATAATTATTAGCATTCGATTCTGATTCTATTATCTTTTGAATTATGTTCTCACATTATGACTACCGGTCTTGATGGTTACTATCATCCTCTTCGAGATCTCTCGTGAAAGCTAGTCTTTATTTAAAAAGAAAATAAGGATGAATTATTTTACTTGAGCTTGGAATCCAAACGATTCCTTTCTTTCTTTTTGTCATTTCATTTTTTCCCTTTTTTTCATGGGATTTAATGCCTTTAGAATCTCTCTAACAAATGAAGAGATAAACTTTTGTTTTTGCTTTATCCGTTTTTCATTCTTTTGTATTTTGTCCATTCTCTCGGTTTTGCTTGTTCAAGAAAAGGGAAAAAAGTATTTTTAAGCTTAGGGTGAAGATAATTAAGGCTCACAGAAGAAATTGGAACTTCCCTTTGAAGCCAAGCAATAAAATTGGAACTTTGTGTTTGTTTCAACAAATGAACACCAATAGCAACAACTCATAAATCACCACAGGTCCACAATTACCATTATTCAAAATGGTATATATATAATCACGGTTGCAGACGCGGACGGACGGCCGAGAACCCTAAATTTAGACGAAAATTAGGAGCCATAAATTTAAGAAAATTTATACTCATTGTACTAAAATATTCTCACTTTTATTGATAAATGACCACAAAATTTTAAATTCGTCTATGACCATTAAAATCTCAGGGTGCCCCTATATATAACACTAGGTTTATCATGGCTACACTATTAATTTCGATAATAATTGATAATAAGCATAATTTCCAAGGACCCCATGAATGATAATGGAAGCCCTAAATTTATTCTTAAAGCAAAATGATTCTCACTTTTTGATTTGGCGAGCTTCCATGATCGGTTGGTAGAAAAGAAACCATTGAAAGCAATGGAGGTGTCCATATATTGTGTGTCGTTGATTCCTTTACTCTATAATAAAAATTAAAAATAATATCAATTTAACGTCAATAAATGGTACGTTGTGTCAAACACAACATAATTCAAATAATGTTTGTTAAAAATTGATGATTGCGATGTCATTTTTAAGCAAATTGTGCCGCATGAAATTTGCATGGGAAGCAAAGTGAGATTTCTCTGTACTTATAATTTTATTCTTGGTACAGATTAAAAGGCAACTCAAAATACATCTAACTAATCGATGAAGTCTATTATTACTTATAAATACATCACCAACATTCCTGGCAAGAGATTTGGAAGTCACAAGCAATTAGTCTCCGTGTATGTATTAGTGGGGAATAGAATTTCTTGATACTTGAAAGCACGGTTTTAAAAAGTAGACTGGATCGGTTGGTTAAACCGGTCAAATCGGAAATTGATCGTGAATCCGGTCCGATTGAGTTCTAAAAATCGGGTTGATAATAAATTAGTCAAAACCAGTAAAATCAGTGAACCAGACCGGTCGGTTCCTAAAAGTTTTTTAGAAAAAAACCAAATTAAAATTCAATATATTTTTTTTTAATTTTTAATTAATTAAAAATATTTATGATATAATTTGGTTTTGTCGATTCAATCGATCGAATCAATAATCCATTAAATATTTAAAATCACCAAATCACTGTTTGTAAGGGCAACCCCAATGCTGAAGTAGATTTTGGTGCAAGATTTGCACCAAATTATATACCCAACTCCAACCCACTACTTCAAATTTTACTCTAAAAATATTTCATTTTAAATATTTCTCAATAATTAACATTTCACCTCTTAATTAACATAATATTTACATTAAAATGATTGACTATTTCGTATTAAATTTTAAAGATGAATTAATAAATTAAATATATCATAAAAAATAATTATATTAGTTAATAAAATTTGCATTTATTCTTTTAAATTAAAAGCAAACATTACATTACAATTTAAAAAATACAAAAAAAAAATATAGACATACAAATAGAAAATTAATTTTATTGGATCAAAATATAATTATATAAGGATATAAATGATACAACTTAAAATTATTAAGGGTTAAAAAAAATAACGCAAGTTGCTCCAAGTACATCTAAGCCCATTTAAGATTTAAATACATACTTTGATTGTATCATCAAAAAAAACAATTTAGGAATTCCTCCTAAAGTTTTGATAAAGAATCCAAGATTGTCCTTGCACTTGAACCACACACAACACTTTGTGTTCCTCATTCCTTGAATTAATGGTATCTAGGCTTTTCAATTTTTTTTTGGGTTCGAGTATATTCAGGAGATTGAATGGTTCAGGATCTGGCCCATGTTCGAATCCAGATAATACGTTTTTTATAAGAGCATGAGGTAGTTGAGATTTTTACTTATTCCACTTAAACCTAAATCGAATGATTTAACGGCGGAATTTCAAAAAAAAAAAATATTAATTTTTCGTAGTTCAAAAAGTTTGGTTGCCGAAGAATCTGGCTATCAAATGGATCCCACTATCCTCACAAAACTGTCACCCACGATTCTATATTTTTACCTCTTTTGTGGTAAAGAATGTTCCTTCATAAAGATAAACTTTATTCCTATTTATCAAATTTGATTCAAAGTCTCCATGATAAAAGCAAAGATTGAATCTTGTGATTCCCTCACACACAAGCAAACATGTGCTAGACTTTGAAATTACTGTTCATCAGAAAATGAACCTTCACATATAATGTACCATCGCTTATATAAAAATAAGCAAACCCGAGGATAGATCAAGATAGATTCATGGCACATTCTCCAATAAATGCAACTCAAAAGTCTCAAATCACACACACTTTGTCCAGGTCAATTCGAAGCAGCACCAAACACAACTATAATTGTCGTCTTCTTAATTTGTACACTGCCTTAAGCTGCTACATTTAATAACGATTAAGTTTAAATATTTGATTGATGACATTTTATGTATAGTACTTTAATAAAATCTAGACAATAATAGCCTCAAATCTAGACAATATTACTTGGCAAATTCAAAAGCGATGCCATCAACTAACTATCAACAATTCAGAAAGGGACAAACTGGCATAGGTATAGTTTCAAGGACTGGACGGGAAATGTGGTTGCGGCTGGAATAGAGAGGCGTAGGGGTAATATGGATGTGGAGCAAGCGGAGACGGAGGCCATCCAGATGGGGATTAAGTATACGGTTGAGGCCAATCTATATATTGTCGGTCTTAATGTTGTAAATTTGACCTTCGGAAAGGCTTTTAGGAGTCCAAATCTTCTGTCTCATCAATTGTGCTTACTTCGTGCTCCACCAATTAAATTTGGACAACTAATATCTCTCATTAAATGAGAGAACTCTGACATCTTCTTTCCCATCTATTGTGCTTCACTTCGTGCTCTACCAATCAAATTTGGACAAGTAGAACTTGTAATAAGACTGCTCACGCATTGGCTAATCTTGCGGCCGCAAGACAATGTAGTGGTTTTTGGCAAGAGGAGTTCCCTCCTCATATTGTTTGTTGCTTCTAGTTTAATGAATGAAATTTCATGTTTCAAAATAAATAAATAAATCCACATATAGTATTTCTTGTACACCTGCAATATTTAGTTCCATTTTAACCACACACACAAAAGTGCAGCAGACCCAACTTGGATTCAGAACAGTTCCAATGTTATAAAAAAAATAATAACCAAACCAAATCAAACACTACTTTTTTTATTAAGTGAATCGGTTTTATAGATCTTATGATGTCATCATCTTTTATATGAGATCATTATTTGATCAAATTCCATAAAATATAAGTCTTTTTTTATAATTTCTATCAATGTTAATTTAGTCAGTTTCCTTCCTTATTTACATATAACAGTATTATAATAAAAATATTAATCAATCCACTAAGATTTCACAGCCAAGTAAAATAGTTGGTGACAAAATTAAAACCCATAAATGAATTGATCACATATGGTTTTGTCCATACAAGAACTTCAATGTGATTACTTCTGTCCCACTCTATACTTTTTTAGACTGTTTCTCCCGCATATGTATAAGATAAGATTAATTTCCCACCACCCACTGCACTTTTTTTTTTTTGTTCCTTTAGGCTAAAGTAAAATTAATCGCTTAATTTCTTTTTCTAATCATAGGATTAAGATTCTGTCCGGATCAAATCTAAACTTCTTAATTTTGTAACACATTACACATTAAATAATAGAAAGATGTTTTCAAAACCGTTAAAAAGAATTATATAATCGAAACTAAATAAAGATCATATCCAATACATAAAGTTTATCATATAAACATGGTTTGAGGAGAATGTCATAATGTACGTAATTTTATCTTTATTTTTCAAAAGAAACTGTTTTCAATATCCAAATATGTGAACAAAGGTGGCATTAGGGATAGTGGATGCAAGTGGCTGGCTGAAGTCTCAAAATTTGACCTAAAATTAGGGTCTCAAATCTAAAGTGATGAGTATGAGTTCCATTTTAATAACTCGCGTATGATTCAAAATTTAAAATAATTTAGGGTCACCTCTGATGTTGATTAAGCGATTAGTAAGTTAATTAACACTTAATAACATTACGTGTTAAAAAATATGAATAAACTAATCTAATTTTACATTAATTTATATATCAAAACATATAAAATAATTGCGACTTAAAACACAAGCCAAATGTGTGTCTCTATATAACACAAACTCATTCTCTTCACTTCACCTCTCTCGTTTATTCACCCCAACACAACAATATGTCTGTGAAGCACTGTGGCCATGCCGAAGACCACGAGCGAAAGAAGCGCCTCCGGTTCATCCTTTACGCCGTCGGCGGCCTAATCATCGCCGTTCTACTCATAATCTTCCTCTTCTGGGCAATCACAAGGCCGTCGAAACCCAGCTTCATCCTCCAAGACGCGACACTCTATGCATTCAACCTCTCAGAAGGCGACTCGCCACCAAACGTGCTCTCGACAAATCTACAAGTAACTGTTTCGTCTCGAAACCCCAACGACAAAATCGGAATCTATTACCGGAAACTCGACATCTACGCCACCTACAGGAGCCAACAAATAAGCCTGGCCACGTCGCTTCCGGAAACTTACCAGGGCCACAAGGAAGCCACCGTTTGGTCGCCGTTTCTGTACGGAAACATCGTGCCGGTGTCGCCGTTTGTGGCCGAGTCGTTGAGCCAGGACTTGAATGCGGGCATGGTGTTGATGAATGTAAAAATCGATGGGAGAATCAAATGGAAAGTTGGTACTTGGGTTTCAGGAAAATATCACTTGCATGTGAATTGTCCTGCGTATATTTCGTTTCGTGATAAGAGTAGTAAAGCGGCCATTGATGGTTCTGGTGCTGCTGTTAAGTTTCAGCTTGTGCAGAGCTGCACTGTTGATGTTTAAATTGATGTTCATCTGATCATTAGCTCTTTTTTTTTTTTTTTATGACTTGATTTGGTTAATATAAATTTTATATTTGGGCAATTAATATTAATTTTCTTTTGGTTGATTTTAAGCTTTTAGATTGGTAGAATTTTGGATCTAGTGTTGTCCTTTTTTTTTTACTTACCAAGCATGTATTTGTAGTAGTATATAATTAATTGGGATGTAAGAGATTATTCAAAAAATTATAATAATATATAATTAAGATTTAATCACTTATGTATTATTATCTAAAAATTAGCATAAAAAATCGAATCAGACACTGGAGTCCTATTTGTAGGAAAAATTATTATAACCTCGTATTTAATATAAATTAATCGTTTCTCTCTTTTCATATTGTGAAACTCATAAAAATTGCCATTATTCAGTTTAATTTAATTTAATTTATTTTTATATTTTGTTATTTCACTCATAGAACCAGACCTATGATTAGAAAAAAATTTACTAACGAAATGTTAACTTTTGTTTAGCTAGTTGCGAACCATTAATTGATCAATTTAAAAATAAAATAATCATAAGTATGATTTTTGGATAAAATGATAAAAGTCACAAGAAAAGTGGCACTAAAATTTGGATAAATTTTAAAATATGAAAAAGCCAAAAAAGAAAAAGAAAAAAGTTTTGATCATTTTCCTTGTAGATGTTGCATGGACGAATGAGAAAGGAAAGAAGTTTGAGTAACATCAAGTTAGGTTAGCTGGTGGGGGCCAAGGAATTGATTGTGTTTCACTTGATTTTATTACTATTTTGATTATAATCACAATGTCCCTTGAACTTCTTGAAGCAAATGGATGTTTCTGATTCACATTTTGTGAAGTAATTGGATTCTGTTTCATTTAATTGGAGTCACAGATTTGATTTTTCTGTTTCAGATTTGTTCTTTCTCATTGGGAAAAGAGGCAGCTTGTTCATGTTTCTGAATAATCTTGCTTAATTAATTTTGCCATTTGTATAGGAAACCATACACTCTTTTAAGTATATTTTAATTATATGCTAATTTCAAAAATAATTTGTTTAATAGTATATCAGGTAGCATATATTTTGGATCATGTTATGAAGAATTTGGACAGTGAATAGCACAATTACATTCTTTATCAAACACTAGAATATATTCCCAGCAGTTAATATAGGTTTTTACCTTAATTCCTAACATGACTTGGAAATAATCAAAAAGGGAACTGAATGACGAAATGCTTGATTCAAGTAATATTTTTTTTACAGGATATATGTTGTTTTAGTTCTTAGAATTGAGTATAGTTAATTCTCTCTAGAATTCTCCCCATATTTGAGTGGGAGTAGATATTTCGTCTCTAGTAGACGTATAATTCTGGATGTGCTATAATATTTGTATTCAATATTCTAGTATATTTCAGATTATATATCTGTAGAGTTATATTGTAATCAAAAAAAAAAAAAAAAAAATCTTAGAATTGAGTCAATTACCTAATTAGTCCCTATATTTTAGGTTGTTTTCACCTCAATTTTTGACATAAAAAATCAACACAATTTAGAATATCAAAATTGAAGGTGCTCATCTTTTACTTGGTATCTATTATACTTTTTGGGCTATGTTGGCTAGATGGCTTAATTTGCACGATTTTGTTCCATGAGCTCATCATTAATAGTATAGAAAGTCTTATATACACAACTTAAATCCAGACACTTTGAACCGTATAGAGATATAATACTCTTAATATATTGTAAATATTTACATGATTTCAAGTGTTAGGTTTCACGAATCTTGATTTCACACTTCGCAAAAAAAAGAAACCTCTTACGTTGAATTTGAGAAAAGTCGTGTGGATTGGGTCGAACCGAATCCCATAGAGCTTAAAAGGAGAATTTACATATTCTTCACTGTAAGCACATGGTTGACGTTGGTAATTATAGACATACTCTTTGTGGGCATATAAATGAAATCATGAAATGTGTTTGTTAAGAGAGAAAAATAAATTCAAGACAAATCAATGATAGTTGCAATTTACTTCAACTTTATAAAGGAAGAGTTATAAGATTCTAAAAACAGGCAATTCACCGCCTACTTTCCACTTGGCCAGCAATGATATTATTATATTTGGTGAGTTTGGAATAATTCTAACTGACGGTGCTGTTCACATTATCGGCCACTGCCATGCATTGTAATAAAAAAAAAATTAGCATTGAATTTTTTCTAAAATATTTAATTTAGAAATTAGATAATCTATTTAAGGAGAAAAAGCGAAACCCCTCCTGCTGTGAAATTAAAAGAAATTTCCCTCATGTTTTATAATAAGAACAAAAATATTTGTGGAAAAACTCTATTAAAGAAGGATTTCAATTAATTTTAGAACATCATAGAGATTCTATTAATTTTTATCAAATTTCAAGTGGGTTTTGTTATTTTTTCCTTTATTTAATTTAATGGACACAAAAACATAAATATTTGGTACTCAGAGATTACTGAGGGAGTACATATATCATGCATTATTCTAAATTAAATCACCATATTGCGGGCATCTTACATAAATACATATATGGGAAGAAACGTAGAATTTTCTAACATATACAGTCTTGCTAATGAATCATAGGGATGACAAAAATATTCATATACATTGGATATTTAATTAGATTTCGATAATATACATTTAATTTTTTTTTGATATAGAGATTAATAATTTTTTTAATATCCAATTGGATATTGGGTGGACAATGGATCAATATGGATATTAAATTATTGTCCAATATCCCACTAAAATTAGAGAAATACAAAGTCTCTTTAATCAAAAAATATCTTTATAATATAAGTATACAAATAAATATGATGATATCCGGCTCAGGTTCAATTCCAGGCTCGGGTGCCGAGACCCGAGCAGGGTCGGGGTCAAGAACCGGGCCTACTCGAGTCTGGTTCTATTTCGGGAGCTGGGCCAGGCTCTATTTCAGGAGCTGGGCCGAGCTAAGTGTCAACACGTGTACCAGGCTCTGTTATGGGATTTGGGTCGGGATCTAGGCCCAACTCGATGTCGACACATGTGTTGGGCTTGGTGTTAGTGGTGCCTGTACCTGGGCCTGCCTCGATTCCGCGACTCAGGCTGGACTTAAAAAATGGATATAGATATTGTTAAGATTTTCCGCAAATTTGTTCGTCAAACACACAATCAAACAATCAAGAATGCACGATTTTTACCGTGGTTCGCCGGAAATATTCCCGACTACATCCACGTTGAACTCCGGAATAGGGAGCTCGCTGCACTACTCAATTTCAAGATTACACACGGAATCTTGAATCCGTTTACAAATTGTAATTCCCCAAATCTCACAAAGAACCCTAATCTCTAAAAGTGACAATCTCTCAAATTCCAATTGAAGATTACACTAACTTGGACTTAGGAAATAGGCTTAACACTTAGCCAATTATTTAGGGAATACAAATAATGAAAACTTCTCTCACCTAATTCTCAACCTAAGTA
Organism: Zanthoxylum bungeanum; assembly: GCA_019454045.1. Taxonomy (NCBI): domain Eukaryota; kingdom Viridiplantae; phylum Streptophyta; class Magnoliopsida; order Sapindales; family Rutaceae; genus Zanthoxylum; species Zanthoxylum bungeanum. The sequence goes on from SKCR01033213.1 coordinate 15,441, forward strand.
TCCTTTATATATGGTGAGCAACTTAATGTAATTGGGACAACGACAAGGATTACGCCACGTGTCCCTTATCCAACGGATGATAAGGCTTCACATTTTACAATCTCCACCTTGAAGCCAAAACACACAAATCACTCCCAATCATATACAATGATACATTAAGGCCAAGATAGCACCGCAAACTCACCTACTTCCATCATCGATCATGTCGGCTGCACGGTCAGCCAACCCCCACATGCAACAGCTTCATGCAGTGGGAGAGTTTGGTTGCAGTCACAATCTTTGTCCCCATGTCCGATGGGTTTTCTTCTGTTGGAACCTTCTTCATCTCAATCTTACAACTTATTTCATGACTTGATATTAACGCACAGAAATACAAATCATTAGTTGAGTAATCATACCTGCTAGGAGGCCTTACCTGCCTCCTAATCCTGTCTCTTGCTAGCTGGTAGTTGGCCAATGTGTCTTGTGGTGTTTCATCATGTTGCTCAGATTGATCCACTTGACCTACTGTGTCCTCTTCAATTTGTTCTTGTATCTCTGCTACTTCATTCATGTTTTCCTCCGGGATATTTCTTCTCGGTTGAGAGTCATCAGATGTCTCCGAGCCTGACATGTCACCAACTTGACCAGTGGTCCTTGATGTCCCGGGCTCCACCTGCATCTGAGCTCCACCTGCAAGATCAAAATCTGCTAGATCCTTTTCTAAGGCACCTGCATTCTTGTTAGTAGATTTACAAGGAAAACAAAGTTCATTAAATATAACATCCCGACTAACTATGACTTTGACTCCAGGTGACTCCCTTTCCCATAACCTATACCCCTTAGTCCCTTCTTGATATCCTAAGAAAACACATTTGATAGACTTCGGTTCAAGTTTACCTACAGACTGGTGAGCATATGCTTCACAGCCAAATACTCTCAGGTGGGCTAACTTATGAGCCCTACCAGACCAGATCTCTTCTGGGCTCTTAAACTGAACGGAACTATTTGGGCTAAGGTTAATTAAATGAGTAGCAGTATTGAGGGCTTCACCCCAAAAGGCCCTCGGAAGTTCGGAAGAGAATAACAAACATCTGATCTTTTCTAATAAGGTCCTATTCATTCTCTCCGCCACTCCATTCTGTTGTGGGGTGTTTCTAACAGTCCTATGTCTTAGTATACCCTCTCTAGTACAGTATTGATCAAACTCAGTATTACAAAATTCTAATCCATTATCAGTTCTTAAGACTTTTACTTTGTTACTAGTTTGATTTTCTACCAATATTTTCCATTCTTTAAATTTAGTCAAAGTTTCATCCTTTGATTTAAGTAAGAATGTCCATACCTTCCTACTGTAGTCATCAACAATAGAGAGGAAATATTTCTTACCCCCATGAGTCTGGACCTTTGCTGGTCCCCACAGATCACAATGTAGATACTCCAGACTCGCCTTTGACAAATGAATTCCAGTTGGGAAGCTCTGTCTGTGCTGTTTGCCCAACACACAGATCTCACAAAACTCAAGTGGCTTCAACTGGTCCTTTCCAAACTGTCCCTGCTTGCTGAGTACCTGCATTCCTTTCTGGCCTATGTGGCCAAGTCTCAAGTGCCATATATTAGTCATGTCAACATTAGAAGTTAAAGCAGAAATGGGTTTATCCGAGAATACATGTTGGCCATTTAGAACATACAAACCATTTCTCTTTATACCAGTTAGGATCAGTTTCTTACCCTTAGATATGTGCATGTTCCCTTTGTGGGCTCTATATGTGAAACCTAATTCATCTAGTGTTCCTAATGATATCAGGTTTCGTTTCAACTCAGGTACATATCTAACGTCAGTAAGAATCCTAACTTTACCATCATGGAGTTTAAGTGTTATGTCCCCAACTCCCTGTATCCTACAAGTATTGTCATTACCCATATACACTGTTCCTTGGTCAGAATTTCTAAAGTTGACAAACCAGTCCCTATACGGACTCATGTGAAAGGAACACCCGGAGTCCAGAATCCATTCTCTACTAATGTGATCTCTACACACAGTCAATGCCTCAGATAGGCACATCGACTCCTTTTCGGCAGCCACAGTAGCACTGCCTTCATTTTCCTGTTCCCTTATGAACTTATAACAATTCCTTTTAAGGTGTCCCATCTTCCCACAATGATAGCACTTCTTGTCACTATTCTTATTCTTATCCTGTTTATTCTTTTTATTTCCTTTAGGTTCTTGGTTATTAGCCTGATGATTATTCAGACCATTATATTTCCTTTCATTTTTTCCTTTCACAAATAAATTCGCTCCACCTCTCATACTGGTTCTAAGTTCTAGCTCTCTAGCCCTTATACCAGATATCACCAAGTCTAGCCTATGTACAACTCCTGTGTACTGTAGAGAGTTCTTAACGACACTATATTCTTCAGGCAATGCATTTAATAGAATCATAGCTTCGCTAGAGTCTCATAGGGCTGGGTCAGTTCCTTTAAGGATTTGGGTCATTTTCGTGAATTCGTCCAAATTATCATCAATCGACTTATTAGTATCCATCTTGTAATTAAACAAATTACCCTTTAAGAACACTAAATTTGGTGCAGAAATAACAGAGTATAAGGATTCGAGTTTACCCCAGAGTTGAATGGCAGTGTCCATTCCGTCAACCTTTCTGATGACCGAATCCCCAAGGTGAAGAAAAATCAGATTGTACGCCTCTTCCAGGATTTCGTCCTTCGCTTCCTTTTCCATCTTTGGCCACTTTTCTGGATCCGGTTCCAGAGCCAAAGCCACCTTATGGTGTGAAAGCAAAACCCTCATTTTCTTCTTCCAAGTGGTAAAATCCCCTTTTCCGTCAAAGATACCTATGTCGAGTCGCATCGTCGCCATCTTTATTTCCCTTTAAAGTAGCCACTCAACTAGGGGTGTTCATAGGGTCGGGTCAACCCGCGACCCGACCCGACCCGACGTGACCCGACCCGACCCGCGCGGGTTCAAAAAAAAATTTGCGAAATTTCAACCCGACCCGAAGTTTTCGGGTTGGACAACGGGTTTGATATTAAAACCCGACCCGACCCGAACCTATAATTTTTTTATTATTTTTCTAAAATTTTTATTATTTTTCTACAATTTTATTATTTTTCTAAAATTTTTATTATTTTTTTTTATAAAGGATTAACGACAGAATATACCAAAGAATATAGTTAACGTGTATTTTTTATCCTTGAAACATAAGAAGAGGAATCATCAGCCAATACAACAATTTCTTTCATTTTCTCACCTTCAAATATTTTATATGCCTTGACATGAAATCAAAGAATTCCTACTGGCCTTTAGGCCTTTTACAGCCAGTTGCTAGGGCTGTTTAGGCTGAATTTAATTAACAGCCGCAAGGCTGAATTTAATTAACAGCCGCAATAGATCTGATGGTATGAAAAAAATATTTAAAAGAAAAAAGTATTTAACTGGCCAATGATTCGGAAAGTAACTTAATTAGATTTTTTTTAATATAGCCATAGTGAAATTAATCTCAATCATAGACAGAAACTTTTTATTATTATTTAATTTATTTATTACTTTTTTTATTATAAAACTTTATATATATGGTACTTTTTGGGATATAAAATAACTAATATTTATATTTTAAAATAATTAATTCATTTAAAAAAAATTATTTTTAATGACCCGACGACCCGACCCGACCCGAACCCGATCGGGTTCCACCTTTACGTGACCCGACCCGCGACCCGACCCGATCGGGTCTCACAAAATTTTAAAAAACCCGACCCGACCCGACCCGTGAACACCCCTACACTCAACAATAATTCTCCAATCGCTCTTGGCAGTTACCCAACCAATCTAGTCCAAACAAACTCGGTAATTTTCTTCGGCAATTGCTCACCCAATCTGCCCTAACAGAAACAATTTGCCAATTACACAATCGATTTGTCCAATGGTTCCTCGGCAGTTCACTGGCCAATTTGTTCACACACTCAAGCAAGTCAGAAAAAACCTAATTTCCCAAACAACTAAGCTTATAATCCTCAGCTTCCAACTCGTCTGTACAGAGGCTTGATGCCCTATTGAGACCACGCAAGTCAGACAGTGTATTAAAACACAATTGCTGAATTGTTGTTCTTGGCAGGAGGATCAACAAGGTCCTTCAATTCGGCAACTGTGGACTTAATAATCCACTTAACAAATCTCAGATTAACAACTCAATCACCAACAAATCTCAAATTAGCACACAATCTCCAATTTGGCAACACCCAATCCTTCTAATACTCGGCAGTTCACTGCCTCTACACCCAACACACAGAGTCTGGATCACCCAACAACTAGCAACTTAACGGTTTTAGTTACCCAAATAGCAACCCACACAGAGATTAACAGAAACCAAATTGCAAGCCACTTCAACAGACCTAAGACAGACCTGAGGTCGAGTGTTCGTGTCCACGCTCACCGCACCATGGACGCACCCCTCTGCAACAACTGAGGTCGGCTTCCCCTGTTTCTCAGATCTTGGTTGGTCACTGTAATTTTGTAACTCGGCAACTCAGACTCTCAGGTTGAATTCGATCTTTAATCTTGGTCTTGGTCACGGTGGCTCAGGTGGAGTTTTTTGAGTCTTGATGATTTTTGTTGCCCCCTTTTTTTTTTTTTTTGGATCTTGGCTGTGATCTTTAATTCGGCAGTTTAAGGTTTTTGGTTCTTTTGACTAGATTAGGTTTCTTGCTCTCTGGTTTCTTGATTTTTGCCCTTTTGAAGCTCTCTGGTTTCTTTGTGTCTCTCGGCTGTGCACTTTGAATCTTGGGCTTTGTTCTCGTGTATTCACAGAACCGATTTTTCAATTCAGCCCACTGGATCTTTTTTGAATAAGCTCTGATACCAATTGTTAAGATTTTCCGCAAATTTGTTCGTCAAACACACAATCAAACAATCAAGAATGCACGATTTTTACCGTGGTTCGCCGGAAATATTTCCGACTACATCCACGTTGAACTCCGGAATAGGGAGCTCGCTGCACTACTCAATTTCAAGATTACACACGGAATCTTGAATCCGTTACAAATTGTAATTCCCAAAATCTCACAAAGAACCCTAATCTCTAAAAGTGACAATCTCTCAAATTCCAATTGAAGATTACACTAACTTGGACTTAGGAAATAGGCTTAACACTTAGCCAATTATTTAGGGAATACAAATAATGAAAACTTCTCTCACCTAATTCTCAACCTAAGTATCCTTTATATATGGTGAGCAACTTAATGTAATTGGGACAACGGCAAGGATTGCGCCACGTGTCCCTTATCCAACGGATGATAAGGCTTCACATTTTACAGATATAGATTTATCCTTGGATATATATAAATTTGGACATAGATATCAAGTATCCATCTCTAATTGGATAATTATCATCCCTATGAATCAACGACAAAAAGATTGAACAAACATGAATAGTTTGTGAAGAAAAATGTCGTTCTTTTTTAAGAAAGTGAAGATAAATGTCCTTAAAAGGCCGTACTAAGAAGATTTTAAAAAATGCTACTGCAGTATATGCTGAGAATGAAGGACCCATAATTAAAATGAGCATAGCCCATGGTAGTCCCAATATTGTTGGATCTGCAGCCCAAGTATTGTTCCCAAGAAATCCCGTCGTAAAATATCCCTTCCAGAATTTAACGGAACAGGTAAAATTCCCGATTATTTTAAGGTTTTTCCAAAAAACGTATTTTTTGAATTTCGAACCCAAAACCTCAAGGTGAAATCCTGAACCCTATACCACCAAATCAGCCCCCTTGGGAAATTCACACCCATCTTATTTTATGGACGTTTATCTTCTTTCATCTTAAACCCACCAAAACTTGCAATGGCTTTTAAGATATCCCCACACAATTCAAAAGAAAGTTCGAACACAGTCGTGACATATGATGGGACTGCTGGTGCCACAAACTTTAAGAAAATCTTCTTAACTCCACTAGAGAAGAATTTATGTTGCAAGTTTGAGACCTTGCCTTGCACTCTGAATTTGACATTATTGAACAAGTTCTTTTTCTTTCGGCCTATCTTGTAATGTGGCCCTTAGTATTTCTCATACCTTAGAGACCACATTATGTTGGAAAATACTCTTGATTGCTGAGATTTTTCTATCTTCTGTCCCTGAAGTAGCAGCATAACAGTAAAGGAAAAAAAAAGACCTTCAAAGTTCAAATGCCTGCAATCATCAATGGTAGCTTGAAAAAATAAGTCTGTCATCAGCAAATAGGAGATGTGAGACTTATTACAAACTATTTGTTTACTGTGTTCTTACAACGACTAGAACAAGCAGTAAACCGAATACTGAATAAACAAAAACCAACAGAGATACAATTGACAACAGAACGAAATAAAACAACACTAATGAAAATAACACAACTAAAGGAGCGAACACACAGCTGAGCAACAATAAACGGATTCCGAGGCTTGTTGATGGCAACAATTTCCTTAAAACAAATTCGTCCCCTACGTTAGGTGCAGTAGAACACGAGACGATTGTTTCCCAGGATACAGCGGGAATGAACGAGCAAGGGCACCACTGAACTCGTATCCAACGAACCACTAAAGTGCATGAACTCTTCCCAGAAAACCGAAAACAAAGCAAAACAAAGAAAAATTTTGTATCTGGCTTTGAACAATTTTTTCTGCGTTCTGTCTCCAAAAAACGAAAATCACACTTTTAATAAAAGAAATTAAGATGCCAATTATTCTCATAATGGAAGACCTTTCACTTGTTGTAACCATCAAACTAATTAAATTAGTTGTTATGGAACATCAAGAGGCTTTGAAAAAATAAAGAGATATGCCAAAAATTGGCTGGGCCAAGCCCGCACAATTTGGTCCAGCATTCGTGTACGCAGGACACGCGGGTGCACACGAGCCAAGCTTGATTCGGATTTGATTTGCACCCCCCCCCCCCCCGCGCACGTAGAGAGAGCCTCTATGCTTATAACTCTTACCCCTCTACATATGAGCAATCATATATAAGCATATTTTTTCCTCTATAGCTTTCCCATATGGGACAAGCTAACTTATCTTTATTTTCCAACACCATTGGGTGAACTTTGAGCAACGATTTCTCATTCACCCAAGCACCATTTTAAGCATACGAATATACCATTTCGAAGTACTCACGGAGGCGTATCCGAATCATTCAATAACAACCACTAACACGAAGTGGATCATGATTAAAATTGTGCATCAAAATGCTTATTCAAAAGCATTTTCCAACAATCCCCCACATGAATGAAATTGGCGAAAAACGTCTAATAAAAATATTTTATAAAACATTTTATTTTGACCTAGAAGAGTTCAACGGTTCAATACCTGCATAGGATAGGTAGGCCTCAGCCTTTGAACCTTCCCTTGTGAAAATATATCTCATTTACTGGCTGACAGTGGACGCGATGTCATTGAACTGTACTGCCGTTCATGTAAATGGAGAATATATATCACACAAATATTTAGCCTAACACATCTGAGTTCTCATTATTATGTTCATTTTGGCCATGAACATCAACCTGGTTCTGCAAGAGTTTCTAAGAATTGAGTCCCGTACAATTCCCTTTGAAGCGGCCCCACTTCTCTCTCACATAGGTGATTTCTTATTTAAGAGCATCTCGTAATACTCTGCTCGGATTCCCGATGCATAAGAATCATTAAAAGCCTTTGCTTAACCTCAACTCATACGAGCATCACTGTTTCATTTCACCATAGGAATAGACTATAGGGTAACCCCCCACACCCCCCAGTGAATCAATTATGTCTTTTACGAGTAGGTTGTCCCATTGAACCTAGATCTTGGGATCTCCAGTCAACAAGGTTGGGTTTTCCTTCGTAATAAACATTTATCTAATGGGCTTTAGTCCCATTCCCCTCGATGATTTCACAACCAACTCTCTATTTAACCCTTTGGTTAGCGGATCCGCAATGTTATCCTTTGACTTTACATAGTCAATCGAAATAACTCCAGTAGAGAGTAATTGTCTAACGGTATTGTGTCTACGACGAATATGTCTAGACTTACCATTATACATATATTATGTGCCCTTCCAATTGCAGATTGACTATCGCAATGAATGCAAATTGCTGGCACTGGCTTAGGCCAACTTGGAATATCCTCCAGAAAATTTCGAAGCCATTCTGCTTCTTCAGCACACTTATCTAATGCAATGAATTCCGATTCCATTGTAGATCTGGCTATCACAGTCTGTTTGGAGGATTTCCATGATATAGCTGCACCTGCTAGTGTAAACACATAGCCACTGGTAGACTTTGAGTCTTTCATGTCAGATATCCAATTAGCATCACTGTATCCTTCGACTACAGCTGGATATCTATGATAGTGCAACCCATATTTACGAGTAAAACGTAAGTACCTAAGTACTCTCACTATTGCTTTCCAGTGATCAACCCCTGGATTACTCGTATATCTGCTGAGCTTGTTTACTGTACAGGCTATATCAGGCCTTGTACAACTCGATAGATACATCAAACTCCCGATCACTCTAGAGTATTCTACTTGAGATATACCCTCTCCCCTATTCTTTGATAGATGTTGACTCACATCTAAAGGAGTTCTAGCCACAGCAGCAGAATCATCATTGTTGAATTTACCAAGAATCTTGTCCACATAGTGCGACTGATCAAGAATAAGTCCATCAGGACTTCTCGAGATCTTTATTCCCAGAATGACATCTGCTAGACCCATGTCTTTCATGTCAAACTTGGATTTCAGCATATTCTTGGTAGATTTCACCATTTTAACATTGCTCCCGACAATCAATATGTCATCAACGTAGAGACATAAAATGACATAGCCAACTTCCGTCTCTCTGACATAAATGCATTTATCACATTCATTGATTTTGAAACCATTTGCCAACATGGTGTCATCAAACTTTTTATGCCACTGTTTCGGAGCTTGTTTCAATCCATACAAGGATTTAACTAACTTACAGACTTTCTTTCCTTGTCCTGGAGCTGTAAAGCCTTCAGGCTGTTCCATGTAGATTTCTTCATCTAAATCTCCATTCAGAAAGGCTGTTTTCACATCCATCTGATGTACTTCAAGATTGCGCAAAGCTGCAATCGCTAGTATCATCCTTATGGAATTTATTCTCGTTACAGGAGAATAAGTATCAAAGTAATCAAGACCTTCACGTTGTCTGTAACCTTTAATTACAAGTCTTGCTTTGTACTTGTCAATTGATCCATCTGCATTCATTTTCCTTTTGAAAATCCACTTGGACCCTAAAGGTTTACATCCTGGAGGAAGATCCACTAACTCCCAGGTGTGATTTTGTAAGATGGATTCAATTTCACTATTGATGGCATCTTTCCACAAGGCACCATCAGCTGACTTTACAGCTTCGTTATAACTTTGAGGATCATTCTCTAGCAAAAAAGTCAGAAAATCTGGACCAAATGATTTTTCCGTTCTAGCTCTTTTGCTACGTCTTGGTTCAAGTTCAACAACTTGTTGATCCTCTGGAACATTTATTTGTTCTCGGTCCTGACTATCTTCAATGATAGTCTCACGTGCCCGTTTGTGCACATTTGAGTTCGAATTAGTTTTACAAGGAAAAACGTATTCGAAAAAGGATGCATTCCTTGACTCCATTATCGTATTCTTATGAATATCTGGTATATTAGATTCATGCACAAGAAATCGATAAGCATTACTGTTATGTGCATATCCTATAAAAATGCAATCAACAGTTTTTGGTCCTATCTTCACCTTTTTAGGTGGAGGAATAACCACTTTGGCAAGACACCCCCACACTCGTAGGAATTTATAGGAAGGTGCTCTTCCTTTCCACATCTCATAAGGAGTTTTCCCTTCTTTCTTCTTTGTGGTACCTTATTTAAAAGGTAATTAGCTGATAAGACAGCTTCTCCCCACATATTCTGAGGTAAGCCGAGCTGATTAACATAGCGTTCATCATCTCTTTCAAGGTACGATTCTTCCGTTCCGCAATCCCATTGGATTGAGGTGAATAAGGAGCTGTGGTTTGATGTATGATTCCATTTTGTTCACAAAGTGATTCAAAAGGGAAAACATACTCACCACCACGATCACTTCTTAACTCCTTAATTCTTTTATTCAGTTGGTTCTCAACTTCATTCTTATAGAGAATAAATTTCTCTATAGCTTCATCCTTGCTTTTCATCAAATACACATAGCAAAATCTTGTGCAATCATCAATAAAGGTAATAAAATATTTATTACCGCCTCTCGATTGTATTGAATTAAAATCACATACATCGGTATGAATAAGATCAAGTGGTTCAGAGTTTCTTTCAATACTATGAAAAGATGATCTAGTTAGTTTTGCCTCAACACAAGTATCACATTTATGTTTGTTATCAATTTTAAAATTGGGAATGTGATTCATATTAATTAATTCCGCAAGGAATTAAAATTAACATGTCCTAATCTACCATGCCATAGATTAGAATACTCAACAATATAAGCAGAAGACTAGCTTTATTGATTTTTTGGGTTTAACAACCATTACATTGAGCTTAAAGAGCCCATCAGTTACATACCCTTTTCCCACATACATCCCATTTTTAGTCAACACTACTTTATCAGACTCGAACACCATCCGGAATCCATGCTTGTTCAGAAGCGATCCAGACACAAGATTCTTCCGTATTTCTGGTACATACAGTACGTTGTTCAAAGTCAACTCTTTCCCAGAGGTCATCTTCAGAATCACCTTTCCTTGACCTTCAATCTCAGATGTTGCTGAATTTCCCATATATATTTTTTCCCCATTTCCAGCAGGCTCAAATGAAGAAAACATGCTCTTGTCCGAGCACACATGTCGAGTGGCACCAGTGTCAATCCACCACTCTCTTGGGTTAGAACCCACCAGATTCACCTCAGAAACCACAGCAGAAAGGTTAATGTCTGAAACATCTTGAGTCATATTTTCCATCACATTAGCCTCTTGATTCTTTTTCTTCTTCGGCAATCTGCACTCAGAAGATTTGTGACCCATTTTGTCACAGTTGAAGCATTTTCCTTGAAATTTGGTTTCTTGGAAACTCCTCCTTTAGGGCCCATCTTTGACCCTTTGTTCTTAGGGTTCTTGTTCTTTTGGCCATGTTCAACAACATTTGCTTTGGCCTCATGAGTTATGCCTCTCTTGTCAGATACACGATTATCTTCCTCAATTCTGAGCTTAAGAACCAAGTCTTCAATACTCATTTCTTTTCGCTTATGCTTTAGGTAATTCTTAAATCTTTCCAACCAGGTGGTAGTTTTTCAATTATCGAGGCTACTTGAAAGGTTTCACTTAAAACCATCCCCTCAGCATGTATTTCTGCTAGAATAATTTGCAATTCTTGTACTTGACTTAACACAGTTTTGGAATCAACCATCTTAAAATCTAGGAAACGGCCTACGACAAATTTTTAGTACCGGCATCCTCAGTTTTATATTTTCGATCTAAAGATTCCCAAAGCCCTTTTGCTGTTTTCATTCCGGCGTACACACTGTACAAGGAATCACTCAGCCCATTTAGCACATAATTCCTACATAGGAATTCAGAATGTTTCCAAGCATCGATCGCAGTGATTACTTGGATATCAATCTCACCCTCCGCGGGTACATGAGCATCTTCCTTTAGAAATCTTGCTAGGTTCAACGTGGTCAAGTAGAAAAACATTTTCTGTTGCCACCGTTTAAAATTCTGTCCACTGAATTTTTCAGGTTTTTCCGCAGCAGGATTGACATGGCTCACATGTCCAACAGGTTGTCTAGCCACAGAGGCAGTGACACTTTGGCCAGCCACAGTAGCTGCCATATTAAGCCCAGAGGCTGAAGCAAGTTGGCCAGCCGAAGAGGCTGCCACTGCACTTTGGCTAGCCACAGGGGCTGCCACAACATTCTGCCCAACCACAGGGGCTGCCAGAACATCTACTGTGTTTGGACTGTTTTCCATATCCACAGAGCGAATTTGTTTTAAGACTATTACAAACTATTTGTTTACTGTGTTCTTACAACGGACTAAGAACAAGCAGTAAACCGAATACTGAATAAACAAAAACCAACAGAGATACAATTGACAACAGAACGAAATAAAACAACACTAATGAAAATAACACAACTAAAGGAGCGAACACAGCTGAGCAACAATAAACGGATTCCGAGGCTTGTTGATGGCAACAATTTCCTTAAAACAAATTCGTCCCCTACGTTAGGTGCAGTAGAACACGAGACGATTGTTTCCCAGGATACAGCGGAAATGAACGAGCAAGGGCACCACTGAACTCGTATCCAACGAACCACTAAAGTGCATGAACTCTTCCCAGAAAACCGAAAACAAAGCAAAACGGAAAAATTTTGTATCTGGCTTGTGAACAATTTTTTCTGCGTTGTGTCTCCAAAAAACGAAAATCACACTTTTAATAAAAGAAATTAAGATGCCAATTATTTCTCATAAATGGAAGACCTTTCACTTGTTGTAACCATCAAACTAATTAAATTAGTTGTTATGGAACATCAAGAGGCTTTGAAAAAATAAAGAGATATGCCAAAAATTGGCTGGGCCAAGCCCGCACAATTTGGTCCAGCATTCGTGTACGCAGGACACGCGGGTGCACACGAGCCAAGCTTGATTCGGATTTGATTTGCACCCCCCCCCCCCCCCGCGCACGTAGAGAGAGCCTCTATGCTTATAACTCTTACCCCTCTACATATGAGCAATCATATATAGCATAATTTTTTCCTCTATAGCTTTCCCATATGGGACAAGCTAACTTATCTTTATTTTCCAACACCATTGGGTGAACTTTGAGCAACGATTTCTCATTCACCCAAGCACCATTTTAAGCATACGAATATACCATTTCGAAGTACTCACGGAGGCGTATCCGAATCATTCAATAACAACCACTAACACGAAGTGGATCATGATTAAAATTGTGCATCAAAATGCTTATTCAAAAGCATTTTCCAACAAGACTAAGATGTCTCTATCAAATCTCAATCCATGTATAGTTGTTGTCTTTCTGCTTGCAACATGAGATTAAAAAAACTTTTTATTGGCTTTTAAATATATATATATACAGTGGCGTATCCAGAAATTTCAGTCAGCGGGGGCGAAATTTTTTGCTTACCAAAATAATATATAACAAATTCATACATATTTTTTAAAATTACAAGATGATCCCTATAATTTTAGAAATTATGAAATAGCCCCTAATTTTTAAGCTTATAAATTAACCCAAATTTTCATAAATATATTTTTATCCATAATTTCTAAAATACCAATTTACCCTAAAAATTTAAGTAAAAATTTATTTTTAAAATTATGTATTTTAAGTTTATGTAGTATATTATATAATAAATTTCCGCTAATTTATTATGAATTTAACCATTTTTTTATTTAATTATTAAAAGCCTAGTGCTAAAACGCAATATTTGTGCTCTGAACAACTAAATATACAAAATAATTATATTTATATTAATATGTGAATATTTTACACATAACAATTGTACACAATGTGGTTTAGTAAAACAATCACTACAAATATATATATCAATAAATTAGAAGATTAATAACCAAATCTAAGTATAAATATAGTTATTTTTATTTTTATTTAAATGTAATGAAATCCCTATTCTTTTGCAAATGGAAAAGCACATAAATGAGTGGATTTAAAATGAAAAATAGTCAATTATCTATACACATACAAAATAAATATAATTATTTTTGATATGTTTAATAAATAAAATTGATGCACAAATATATTGGAATCTTTTTAACTAATTTTGGCATGGGCTTACATATTATATTAAGAAAAATACAACTCAAAAAAATTAATAAATAATATATTTATGGGTATTATTTAATTATTTAGATTTCTAATATATATATATATATATATATATATAATTTATAAAAAAAAAATAGTGGTGCCCAGTGGGGGCAACTTCCCCCACTGGGCATATAGTGGCTCCGCCACTGTGTGTGTGTGTATATATATATAATATATATATATATATATATTATATATATATATATATATATATATAATATATATTATAATATATATATATATATTATATAATATATATATATATGAAATTGAAATTAGTGATCGCATGATATAATATAAATTTAATAGTATGCTTACATATAAGGGTGGCAAAACGAATTAACACATCGAATTTGTATCGAATCCTAAACGAATCGAATTAAAATATGATGAATTTGTATTTGATTCGTTTATTAAACGAATCCTAATATCAAGATTCGTATTCAATTAGTTTATTAACGAATCAAATACGAATATTTGTTTAGTCATTATGTTATTAAAAAACATAAATTATTGTAATTTATTTACATTAATTTTTCATAAATATATAAATATGTAATATGTAATTAATATATGTAAAAAGTGTGAAGCCTTTCATTTGTTGACTGACTTGTCGTTTATCATGGTATCTTTAGAATGACATGTCATTTGCTATTAAATGGGTTTGACTGTTGAATCTGAACACTTGGGAGCATCTCCACTGTTGTTGTCTATTTGCCCTTCATTTATATTTTGTGCCTAGGGTTGACGTGGGGAACTTTTCTCTTTCGGTAACAAGCAGGTCTTCTCTTTTCTTTCGGGGTTACGACTTGGTTCTCCTCACTGCTTTTAGAGAAATAAACAACACTAGAGTCAAGGAGCAAAAATTTGCTTGTAATTCAGTAAGTGTATGTCTTGATTTTCTTTATATTGAGTAATCAGTGACTGTAACTGAGTTCTTGATAAGCAATGGTGCGTCAAATTCTAGGGTTTATTGTTGAGGCTCTGTTTTTTGGGGAAAACTTGTAGTGCAAGAGAATGTGGAAGTAGTCTTGTACAATCTTGATATTAATAGTGCAGTGAGCTCCACGTTCCTGGAGTTCAACGTGGATGTAGTTTAAATCATCAGGCAAACCACGGTAAAATCTTGTGTTCTTGTATGTGATTGATTTGTTGGCTTGGTCTTGTGTTGGGTGAACCAGTTTCTTGTTGTTGATTTAAAGAGATCTGAAACTAAGAATAGTTTCAAATCGTAACAGTGGTATCAGAGCTTGGTTGTAAAGGAACCGGCAAGTAACAAGACTCTGAGTGGTCGTCTGAGCGTCTGGGTTACTGAACAAGATTCGTAAGTCCCTGAGGTTGTCGAACAAGATTCTTGGATTTCTGGATTACCGAACAAGACTCTTAAGGTTCTGAGTTGCGGAATAAGACCCTTAAACTCTTGGGTTACTGAACAAGATTCGTAAGTCCCCGAGGTTATCGAATAATATTCTTGGATTTCTAGGTTACCGATCAAAGTATGAGTGGACAATCAAGATCCCGAGTTTCCGTGTTTCAGTTTCTGAGCTGCCGATTGACTTGGTAATATTTGGGAAAAGGGCTAGAGAGTTAGAACTTAGAGTCAGCAGGAGAGGTGGAACGTACCTCTTCGTAAAAGGAAAGAACGACAAGAAATATAATGTGCAGAATCATAATACACAAAATAATCAAGAACCTAAGGGAAGAAAAAGAATAAACAGAATAAAAATAAGAACCGTGGAAAGAAGTGCTATCACTATGGGAAGAGGGGACACCTTAAAAAGAATTGCTATAAATTCATTAGGGAACAGAAAAGTGAAGGTAGTGCTACTGTGGCTGCCGAAAAGGGTTCAATTTGCCTATCTGAGGCATTGACTGTCTCTAGTGATCACATTAGTAGAGAATGGATACTAGATTCAGGATAATCCTTCCACATAAGTCCATGTAAGGATTGGTTTATTAACTTTAGAAATTCTAACTAAGAGAATGTGTATATGGGAAATGATAACACCTATAGAATACATGGAGTATGGGATATCACACTTAAACTCCATGATGAGGAACTAGGATCTTAACTGATGTAAGATATGTACCTGAATTAAAACGAAACTTAATATCTCTAGGAACCCTAGAAGAATTAGGTCTCACATATAAGGCTCACCAAGGAAACATGTATATATCAAAAGGTAAGACACTCATCCTGAATGGTATAAAGAAAAATGGTTAGTATGTCCTGAATGGACATCAGGTATTCTCTGAAAAGCCTATCTCTACCTTAATTTTTAATTGTGATATGACTAATATTTGGCACTTGAGACTTGGTCACATTGGCCAGAAAGGCATACAGGTACTCAGCAAGCAAGGGTTATTTGGAAATGACCATTTGAGGCCACTAGACTTTTGTGAGATCTGTGTGTTGGGCAAACAGTACAGACAGAGCTTCCCAACTGGGATTCACTTGTCTAAAGTCTGCCTGGAGTATTGACATTGTGATCTATGGGGACAAACTAATGTCCAAACACATGGGGGTAATAAATACTTTCTCTCTATCGTTGATGATTACAGTAGGAAAGCATGGATATTTTTTCTTAAATCAAAAGATAAAGCTTTAGTAAAGTTTAAATACTGGAAAGTTTTAGTAGAAAATCAATCTAGTAACAAAGTGAAATTTCTAAGAACTGATAATGGTCTAGAATTCTGTAATACTGAGTTTGATAAATATTATACTAATGAGGGTATTTTGACACATAGGACAGTAAGAAATACCCCTAAAAAAATGGAGTTGCTGAAAGAATGAATATAACCATATTAGAAAAAATTAGATGCCTATTATTCTTATCTGAACTTCCAAGGTCTTTTTGGGGTAAGGCTCTTAACACTGCAACACATCTAGTTAACCTTAGCCCTAATAGCTCAATCCAGTTTAAGAGTCCTGAAGAGATCTAGTATGGTAGAACTCAAAAACTTGCTCACCTTAGAGTGTTTGGTTGTGAAGCTTATGCTCATCAGTCCATAGAAAAACTTGAACTAAGGTCCCTTAAGTATATTTTCTTATGATACCAAGAAGGGACAAAAGGGTACAAGTTATGGGAAAGGAAGTCGACTGGAGTCAAAATTATAATTAGTAGAGATATTATATTCAATTAACTTTGTTTTCCTTGTAAAACTGCTAACAAGAATGCATGTGCCTTAGAAAAGGATCTAGTATATTTTGATCTCGCAGGTGGAGCTCAGATACGGGTGGAGCCAGGCTCGTCAAAGACTGCTGAACCAGCTGTTGATAGGCCAGGGATAGAGACATCTGAGGACATACAACCTAGGAGTGATAACTCTGAAGAATCCAGAAACGAAGTGACTGATATACCAGAACGAAGTGAAGAGGACACAGTGGATCAATTAATTCAGATAAGCAGAATAAAGCATATGATGAAACAGCACAAGACACATTGGCTAATTACTAGCTAGCACGAGACATGAGTATGAGGCAGGTAAAACGATTTATACTTTTGTGCATTAATATCAAGCCATGATATAAATGAAATTGAACCTGCTAGCTTAGGAGAGGCATTAAGATCTACCCACCATAAACACGAATGGGAAGCGGCCATGAAAGAAGAGATGTCTTCTCTTAGGAAAAATCAAACCTGAACTTTGGTTCCTAAACCTAAAAATCAGAAGTTGGTTGAGTGTAAGTGGTTGTTTAAATTCAAAGAATGAATACTGCCTAGTGACCCAATTAGGTTTAAAGCCAAACTTGTAGCAAAAGGATTTACTAAGAGGGAAGGGGTAGACTATAATGAAATTTTCTCGCATTTAGTTAAGTTTAAGACTATTAGGATGAAGTTTGATCTAGTAGTTCAGTATAACCTTGAATTAGAACAATTAGATGTAAAAAATACTTTCTTACATGGAGAACTAGAAGAGAAAATTTATATGTCTCAACCTGCAGGTTTTGTAGATAAAAACCACCCTGAGTATGTGTGTTTGCTTAATAAATCCTTATATGGCTTTAAACAGTCTCATAGGCAATGGTACAAAAGATTTAATACTTTTGTGCTTAGTATTGGATTTGTTAGAAGTAAATATGATAGTTTCTTTTATTTCATGCTCAATGATAAATGTCATGTATACTTGTTGTTGTATGTTGATGATATGCTTCTAATCTCTGAATCAATGAATGCAATTTGTAAACTTAAGAAACAGTTGAACAGTGAATTTGACATGAAAGACCTAGGTAGTAGAAAAAGAATTTTAGGTATGACCTTTTGATAGAGATAAAACTAAAAATTGTCTAAAAATACGCCAGTCCACATATTTGTAAAAGGTAGCATCTAGGTTTGGGATTAGTGGATGTAAGCCTATTAGTCAGCCTCTTGCGAGCCATTTTATTTTGTCTAAATCCCAAGGTCCTGCTAGTAAGTCTGAGATGATTAAAATGGAAAATGTATCTTATGAAAATGCTATAGGTTCTGTGATGTATGCCATGATTAGTACTAGACCTGATTTGTCATATGCTGTATCTCTGTTGAGTAGATTTATGTCAAATCCGGGAGGGACACACTGGAGTGCTTTACTGTGGTTATTGAGATACATAAATATAACTGTTGATTATGGTTTATGTTTTAACAAAACTAACGTTTTAAACTTGATAGGGTATGTGGATTCTGATTTTGCAGGTGACAAATACTCAAGAAAGTCAACTACAACATATTATTTAACTTTTGGTGGAAACTGCATCAGCTGGAAATCGAGTCTGCAACCCTTAGTCACACTTTCAACTACTGAAGCTGAATATGTAGCCATAACTGATGTATTCAAGGAAGCCATATGGATTCTGGGTATCTTAACCGAAATACAACAGCTTCATGGGAAAACAGTTGTGTATTCTGACAGTCAAAGTGCGATACATTTGAGTAAAAATCCAATACATCATGAGAGAACCAAGCATGTGGATGTAAAGTATCATTTTGTGAGGGAAATCGTCTCAAGTGGTATGTTTGAGATCACGAAGATCTCAACTGAAGATAACCCATCTGATATGTGGACAAAGATTGTGACTACAGGCAAACTCGCCCACTACATGAAACTGTTGCATGTGGGAGTTGGCTAAATTCGCAGTAAACATGAACAATGAAATGAACTTTGATTCTTACTGCACTAATGTTTGCCAAGCATGATATATTTATGAATAGAAGCGAATGGAATAAAAGCTTCAAGGTGGAGATTTTAAAAATTGTGAAGCCTTTCATTTGTTGACTGACTTGTCGTTTATCTTGGTATCTTTAGTACGACATGTCCTTTACTATTAAATGGGTTTGACCGTTGGATCTGAACACTTAGGAACATCTCCACTGTTGCTGTCTATTTGCTCCTCATATATATTTTGTGCCTAAGGTTGACGTGGGGAACTATTCTCTTTTCGGTAACAAGCATGTCTCATCTTCTTCTTTCTGGGCTACGACTTGGTTCTCCTCACTGCCTTTAGAGAAATAAACAACACTAGAGTCAAGGAGCAACAATTTGCTTGTAATTCAGTAAGTGTACGTCTTGATTTCCTTTGTATTGAGTAATCAGTGACTGTAACTGAGTTCTTGAGAAGCAAAGGGTGCGTCGAATTCTAGGGTTTATTGTTGGGGCTCAGTTTTTTGGGGAAAACTTGTAGTGAAAGAGAAGGTGGAAAGTCTTGTACAATCTAGATATTAATAGTGCAGTGAGCTACAAGTTCCTGTAGTTCAACGTGAATGTAGTCTGAATCTTTCAGGCGAACCACGGTAAAATCTTGTGTTCTTATGTGTGATTGATTTGTTGGCTTGGTCTTGTGTTGGGTGAACCGGTTTCTTGTTGTTGATTTAAGGAGATCTGAAACTGAGAATAGTTTCAAATCGTAACAATATACTTACTAAAAATAGCTCACTTAATATCTACAATATTGTGTTTTTTGGTAATTAGCCATAATTTATTGAATCTAAATTGAAAAATATCAATAAATAGTAGAACAAAATAATAAAACAATCCTAAATGAATCAATAAGCTTAAATTCGTATTCGATTCGTTTAATAAATAAATTGAATCGAATTGACCCATTTATTAAACGAATCCATTTTTTTCAAACCCGTAGTCGCTTTAAAGCGAATTGAATAAAATTAGAGATGTCAAAACGAATCAACGAATCAAATTCTTATCGAATCCTAAACGAATCGAATCAAAATATGATGGATTCGTATTCGATTCGTTTATTAAACGAATCCTAATATTAGGATTCGTATTCGATTCGTTTTTTAAACGAATTGAACACGAATATTCGTTTATTCGTTTAGTTAATGATATTATTTAATAAAATAATTTACCACACTTGATTTACATTAATTCTTATAAATATATACATATGAAATATGTAATTAATGTATTTATTAAAAATACTTCACCAAATATTGAAAATATTACCTTTTCTATGATAAGTAGCTGTAATTTCTCAAATCTTAATTGAAGATTAACAAGAACTAGTAAATAAAAATAATAAAACGAATCCTAAACGAATAAACGAATTAATGAGCTTAAATTCGTATTCGATTCATTTAATAAACGAATCAAATCGAATTGACACATTTATTAAACGAATCAATTTTTTCAAACTCGTATTCGCTTTAAAGCGAATCGAATCGAACGAATAAACGAATCCTGACCCCAATTGCCACCCTTAAATAAAATGAATAAATAAATCCTAACCCAAATTATCGCCCCTACTTACATATAATTCAAATTTATTGAATACAATACCACAGTCCCATGGTAGTGATAGTCCAATACCACAATTTAGCCACTTCACATGAACCAGCTGATATACACACACAGATAAATTTTAAATTTTAAATTTTAAATTATATGGGTCCCACTCCCACGATAATAAATAAATAATTGTTATTGATATAGGGCCCCGATTAGGGCACTGGATTTTGAAAAAAAAATTACTTTTTTTCGCAAAGTTCCGTCAATTGATTTCACTATTGTTCTCATTCAAGCGTTGTATTAGTGTTTCTTCTTTTAAAATAATAAAATATAATATCAAATCATTATTGAAATATTCTTACTATGTTTTTTTTCCTTATTATTAAAATAGAGACAATAAACAAAAACCACTTTGCTTTTTTCCTTTTTCTCATTTCCAAATTTATTCTTTTCTCTTTTTTGATTTTACTTTTTTGAGTAATTTTAAACCCAATGAGAATCAATTTTGATTATTTTTGTTTCAGTGGTTTTCAGTCCAGAGAAAGTTCGAAGTCTGAAAAAGAGTATAATGAGATTTATACTTGACAGACGGGGATCCAAAGCCCTTACGGGGGTAAGAGATCAGATAGAGGGGCTTGAGTCCGAGTTATAATAAGGAACCCGATGAAAGAACTAGTAGATAAGACTAGATTGAGATATCGACCGACCTGGAGGAAAGGTGTCAGGATTAATAGCATTTGAGCACTCATGGGAGTCGATTACGCGACAACCGACCTGACCCGACCTGTCGAATAAGTGAGGAAGAGCTAGTCCAACACCATCCACCTCGGGATGCCTACCGAGGACTGGGGTTGGGGGTTACAGTATCTTGTACTTGCGTATGAATAAAGCAAACCCTACATAAAAGTTTGAGCTTCTAGAAGGCTGATGTGACGAGAGCAGGTTATAGACTTTCCTTGGGAATAGACTCTAACGGACGAAATACTATCAGAGTGGTTGAGTTGTAAGCTGTCTCGTGGGCAAAACGTGTAGCAGAGGACAAAAAGTTGGAATGATGGAATTTTGCTGGCAAATGGTGGTTGAGTCAAAGACCAGAGACACTTTTGCAGAGTGGTTGGGGAAAGTAGCATGAGCGACGATGACATGATGACGTGAGCTGACATCATGGGTTGGTGTAATAGTAAATTCAAAAACTTATATAAAGTGGTTGAAACCATAACTTCAGGGGTTAGTCGTTTTTATATATCACCACTTGTAAAAGAGAGCTCTAAAAGCTTAGTGAGAGAAAAAGTTGATCGGTTTATCCCAAGCAAGTAATAAAATTCCCTTTTTTTACTCATGTGTACATATATTGGAGCCACTCTCCGCTGAACCACGTTAACCTCTTGTTTTTCTCTGTGATTTTCTATTTACTTGTTAAGTTTGGTTTGATTCTCAACTAACCAAATAAATTCACTGCTTGTGGGAGGTTTGTTATAGGGGTTGAAATTCTTAAATTGTCCTTATAACGAAAAACAGTCGTCAACGGTATATTATATGATTAATATATTTTTTTAAAAAAAAATGTGTACAATTTATTGATGAATGCATTTTGGTTTAACTGATATTAACTGCTGAAATTTTAGAGCTGGATAGTTTATTTATTATCTTTTGGGATTTTTTTTATACTTTAACATGTGGTACTCAAATGATGAATGAAAGGTTTATGATTTGGTTAGCTTTAATTTTTATGTTGAAAGAAAAATAAAATTTTATTTTATTTATCAGCTGATTGCTTCTCGGTGTTAGTAATGATCTTATCGAAGTTAATATTTTAACTTAAAAAAATTAATCATTTTTGTAGTCTGTTTTTACAATTTGACCCTGATCATAATAAAATATTATAATAATATAAAATTTTGAGATTGTTAACCATATGTTACATAATATTATTGTGGTGGACATTGTTAAATTACAATAATAGCCCTTTCTTTTCTTTTAACAAAATTATTTTCCTATGTATTGGGGTTGCGTTGCGCGTAGATATGGCAACAAGACCCGGACCCGGCCCGGGTCCGCATGGACCCGGGTCCGGGACGACTTGGGTCCGGGAAGACCCGGGTCTGGAATTAAAAAATCCAGACCCGAGTCTTTAAAATTAAGACTCGGGTGATCCCTGGTCCGGAAAAAAAATAAAAAAATAAAATAAAAAATAAATATAATAAATTAGATTATAATAAAAAAAAAAATATTATGCATATATAAATAATAGAATATAATAAAAAATTAAAAGAATTGAAATAAAAATAATAAAATTGACAAAATATAAATATAAATATAAAATAATATAATTATAATTTAAAAAAATTAAAAAAAAAAAAAACAATCCGGATCCAAAACAGGACCCGGGATAACAAAAATTATTCCAGATCCAGACCCAAGTCCCACCGGACCGGGTCCGGATTTTGCCATTCACAGTTGCGCGCGCCAAATAATCTCTCATGATAAAAGACGCGAATCGCCGACGCTGATTCGAATCCTCTTTTTTCCTTTTTTATTTTTAGGATCTTTATTCTTTACAATCATGCTCCCATTAATTTATGTTATCCGCATCGCCATCAATCAAAATCACACTAATTTGATATTTTTTATTTAAAAAAAATGAATTATAATAAAAATAAACAATGGACATTATATTTTTAAAAAAATAAAAATTTATTAAAAAAAGTATATTTTCCCTTATTATATAAAAACTATCTCTAAACTTATTTCTTATTTAATCGTAAGATTTTAAATTTTACTTATCTTTAATCATTTTTATCCATCTTTAATTCTTTTACTAATAAAATGTTGGCCTAATTTTTTCTATTTTATCCTTATATCATCCGTCCCATTAATCATGAACCAAAACAACAACAATTAAATAAATACGAGCTAATAAATCTCTAAGAGACGTGATTTATGTTGGACAATTATGACTCATAGCGTCACTATTTGTACAGATCACGATGTTGTTGTACAAGTTAACTATGTGACAAAGGAAATTGTACCATTATCATTTGTGATTAAATCACCTAGATATATAAATGATAGGAGGTCCATGTGATTTGTTCCTGGATTGAGAATGATATGAGACAGTATCAATCCACGAATGATAAATCATTAAATATCTCTAGTCAGAGTATTATCGAGATTGGACATCGATAAATACGTAAAAGACTAGTATTACACTTGTGCGCGTTGTGAGGGCACAACGGCATAGTTCTCGTATATTTGGGTATAGGATACTCATGCAAGTGTAATATGAGGTTATGTTTTACCGATGGTACGGGAAACAGCTTCGCTTTGGATAAGACCCCCTCGGAATTCCATTGGTAGTATGACTATGTGTCTATGGAAGTCCGAAATCAGGGTAGGTGTATTTGGTCTTAATCTGAGACTTGCACCGCTAATGCATACGACAATCAATATACTTTGGTTGAGGTCGTCCAGGGCTTTAACCGGTTCTGTGTACGCCAATTATGGGTATATCGAGAATCGTAGTGTGTTGGGTGTGATGTCGAGATGGAAGTGTCACTCCAGTCATATGGAGTTGATGATCACGCAGGGATACAGAACTGGTTCTCTATATAAGGTTGCAACCGTCGGGATAATATGACTTGGTCATGATTATCCGATTTTAAAGAGACTAGTTGCTCGTAATCCGATATATGCTTCGTACGGGGCAGACACTGTACCAGCCCTAGGCCTCGCATGTGATCATCCGATACTGGACAGGAAAACACAATACTACGATATACTACGCTTGATATAGATCCTTTATTCCTGTAAGGATATTTCCGGAGAATTTGGGAGGCATGGCGATTTGCTAGAGGCCAACCTTGTCTTGTAATTCGGTATAAACGTAGTACGAGGTACTTACGTGTTCGGATAGTCCGACGACCGAATTTACTGCCAACATATCCGGGGATCTCATGGGTCGCTTCCCAAAGATTCACCGATGACGTATGACTCACACTTTTAATTAATCTGGGATTAATTAGATGAGAGAGAAAATTAATCTGGGATTAATTGTGGAGATATTTTATCTGGGATAAAATATCAATTAAAGAGAGAGAACGATTAATTTGGAATTAATCGATAAATTAACATATTTGATATATTAAACGAAATTGGATTTCGACGCGGAATTAAAATTAGATTTTAATTCGGGCAAACGAGTTAATTTAGAATTAATTCGTTAGCGACGTGAATAGTGATTTCGCTAGGCGTAATCATTTAATTACGACGCAACGGAAAATTCGTTAATTTAGAATTAGCGAATCTGAGCCCGAGATTATTTGCGAGCGCATTCGCATTTCGAATTCGAGTGCGGCACACAAGTCAAATCAAGCTTCAAATCGCTAGTCGCATCAAGCGTCAAATCACTTGTCACTTTGAGTGATGTGACTTGACAACTTGATTGAGGTGACTTGATGTGATGAGTGATGTGTGTGGTTGGCAATTAAAGCCAAGTGTGTTGGAAATGAATTTTAATTTCATTTCAAGTGTATTAGATACACTTTTGGTATAAACCAAAACGCATAACACATTTTCCCTCCTCTCTCTCTTCTCCTTCTTCCTCTCTCTCACGCATTTCTTCACTGGTTTTCTGCTGGGCAAAACGTGAGCAGTGAAGGGGAAACAATGCGTTTTTGTGGCAAGAACAAGAGTGCTAGCACACTCCGGGATCAATGCGAAGGTGATAGGGAAGTCCACCATGAGCCGGGAACCGTTTCGCAAAGCTTGGAGCTTGATTTTTGATGATCAAAATCGAAACCGGTGAAGAAATTCACTGCACTGCCGTGAGCAGTCCATGAATGGCAGTGACAGTTTTTGTTGCTTCCTTCGTCTCTCAACCGCTCGATGTAAGTATTCCGCAACTTCCGTCGTTGTATTCACACGATTCATGCTTGTTTAATTCGATCTTGGAGACCTAGAATCACCAACAAATTTAGTGGTGTAATATTTAAGATTTGATCTTCAAGTCTTGAGTTCGAATCTAGGGAGTGCGTTTCTTGAAAGAGATTGGGACAACCATAGATTTTATTTGCTCCGCTTAAACCGGAAAGGGGTGATTTGGAGGTGGGGTTTCCAACGATTTCAAAAAAAAAAGTACAACTAATAATTCCCATATTTGTTTAATTTTATCGAAGAGATCATAATTAATTTTTTGATGCTTCATATGTAAGGACATATCCAGAAATTCGATTCAACCGGGGCACGCTCAAAATTTATTATAATTATTTTTTTTAAAATATATTATAATATATAATACAACGACTATAATATATATTTTATAATATTTGTATTAATCAACGGAAACTCATGTAATGAAAACGATGTATAACAAATTTATTATCAATTCTTGCTTTAGATAGTCGTCGTTGGATGGTGGATAGTGGCACATTCAGAAAATCAAGTTAGTGGGGGCAAAGTTAAATAAAAAAACATATAAAATATTTATATTTGTGGATGATGGTTTTCGCCTGAGGTCTACAATCGAGAATTCGTAGGAAGGGGGCACTAGCGATCATGCAAGATAAAGGTAGAGTGAGCGGGGAGTTCCTACTCACCGGTATGGTGGGTGCCATAGGCACTCTGACGCTCAAGTCAGTAGTGAAGACGAGCGGAAAGTAATGGAAGAGCAAGGTTCTTGGTTACCTTGACCTTCGTATACTGCCATGAGGGCGGTGATCCGCTGTTTAGAGGATGATCTCTTGTGAGAGCTCGGGTATGAGAGCTAAAAAACCTCTTCGTCCATTCTGAATTGTAGCCCATTTTATAGGCTATCAAGATATGTGTTTGATTAATACGGTAAATGTTTAATCATTTAATGTCCAAATCGACCGATCATGTGGGGTTATTAATCATAAGAAAGATGTTTCTTTAGTTTGGTAGCGGGTAAGTCTAAAGGTTGTTTGATATGTCTCTCTTTATCTGTGGCTCTTGGCTCAAGAATTTGGCTGTTAGGAGTTGGGTTTTAGATAAGAATAGTTTAAGTCTCATGGACCGTATACTGTTAGGTATCTGGGTTTGGAATGATATTGGGCCCGAGGTGAAAAGACGATTATGTCCTTGGTTCAAATTTGGCTCGTACAGTTTGTCTCATACTCTCTAAGTCAAAGAGTTCTTGGCTTGGAGAGTGTTCAACAAGTATGTCGTTTGGGGTATGTTTAAAACACGCAAGCGTACTTACCGGCGTAATCACACGCGTATAACGCAAGCGCACATATCGTTCAAGTAGTATAAAAAGTATCGATCCCACGAGGACTTAATACCTAATCTATTAATTTTATGAGGTCAAATGATTACTAGTATCTAACATGTTGATTGATTTATTTGAAATGGTGATGATTTTAAACTTAAAAACAAGTAAATAAAATTGCTCAAAATTAAATTAAATAAAATTCAATATTAAGAAACTATCCAAGGTTGTGAATCTTTCCAATATCTTTTAAAAGATGAAGCGATTATTTCATGTTTGTGAAATATATCAGTTTACTAACCTGGAACACGAAATTATGCAAAAGCCTCTGTCGATGGTCAGATGCAAATACCCAGTATAACCCAATTGAACCATATGTCTATGTCAACCAAATTACCTGGATTCATTAAGATTAAGTTCCAATTATGGTTACCTCTGCCCGACAGGTATATGTCTATCCTGTAAGGAAATCTATTAAATGGTTATCTATTTTCATGGAAGATCGTGGGCTATTATGTCTAAGGCTAAAACCTAAAATTCATTTGTCAAGTTTATTTTAGATTTACTAGATCAATCTTATTAATGACTAGTTAACAAGAAGCATTAAGATTAAGACTTAATAAGTAAACATTGGAATTACCCAAACTATAAAATAACCTCTTATAAACCGGTGATATTAGATTTCATCACAACCTCAGATAACGGGCTTAGCTACGACACATATCTAAGGCTAGTAACAACTTAAAAATAAAAGACATAAAGTAAAATGCTGAAAATAAAATGCTGGAAAGTAAATAAAGAAAATGCTAGAGTAAAATGATCCACTTTTATCACTATTATTTTAGATATCTCCCTTAATATAATATATTAACTTGTGTTATATTACTAACCAGCCATATAGGCGGTATCTTGATTAAGTTATATTAAGTCCAACCGACCATAAAAGGCGGTATCACAATTTGTCCATAAACCAGCCATATAGGCGGTAATTACCAACCGACCAACCAGGCGGTATCCATGCTTAGTCAGGTAAAAACCAGTTTATAATTGATTATCAACCGACCAATATAGCGGTATCCTTGTTAAGTCAAATTTTAAGTAGTGAATATATTATAATTAAGGGAGATTAATCTAAATAGCAGTAATAAAAGATTTATCTTTCACCCTAGCATGGGAAGTTACCTCCTCATGTTGAATAGTAAAAACTGAAAAAGTAAAGAAAGTAAATTATTATTACAGAAGGTAATTAAAATTAATTACAAAATTGAAATTAAAATATACTAAATATAAAACTCCCTATTTACATCAAAGAATTCAGAGAGGAAGGTACATCTGAAACTGAAATTTTGAGCTGAATTTATAGGCGTCAATAAAGTTTCCGCGTCGCGACGCGCAAGTTGTTCTTGCGTCGCGATGCGGAAACGTGTCACGCTCTAATTGGTTCCGCCGAGATTCTTATTCGATGATGTGACATTTTGGATGATTAATTCAATAATTGAGCTGGCGTGGCAGTGACATGGCGATGGCGTGGGGATGACGTGGCGATAGCGATTGTCGGCACCGTAGGATTGTGACATGTGGCATGCTATGATTGGTTGATGATGACATGGCATTGACGTGGCAAAGTTGACTCGGTCTTCTGCTGACATGGCGATGACGTGGCTGACAGGTGGGGTGACACGTGACTGACAGGTGGCAATGGCGATTGTCGGCGCCATAGGATGATGACACGTGGCACGGCGCACGTTAGCAGATGGGTTGTGATGTTGACACGTGGCACGGCGCACGTTAGCAAAGTCAAACTTCTCAGATTCTGACACGTGTCCCCGACGCATGTTAGCATGGAGCGGCGCTGTTAGGCGTCGCGGCGCGGGCTGCGCGTCGCGATGCGCCAAGTTACTATTTTGCCTTTTTGTGTTCTTTTTCAATGTTTTGGCTCCAAATCACCTCCAGAATGTCCTAAAACTTTATTTATCTACAAAATAACACAAAACACATCAAAATATTCATAAAACTCAAGAAACTATACAAAATATTAGGTCAAATGAGTGGGAAATAATGATACATTTACCACTCATCACGTACCTGGGCGTTGATGTCGACTGAATTTGTTAAAGGTCATACCATGTTGATAGAGCTAAGTACATATTCGGGGATGATCCTCAGCCAACCGGTCTTAGACATTGATATCGTTTGGACCTGTCCAAGGTCATATCATGCTGATGAAACTAAATAAATATCAAGTATGATCCTCAGTCGACCAAATTCGGATGTTAATGTTGTTCGGTCCTGGCATAATCCTCAATCAACCCGACCTAGATGTTGACGTTGCTTGGACTTGTCACTAAAAAATAATTACAAATATATTCATAAATTAGAAGTTCTTGGCCAAATTTGGCCCGTACAGTTTGTCTCATACTCTCTAAGTCAATGAGTTCTTGGCTTGGAGAGTGTTCAACGAGTATGTCGTTTGAGGTATGTATAAAACACGCAAGCGTACCTGGACGTTGATGTCGACTGGATCTGTTAAAGGTCATACCATGTTGATAGAGCTAAGTACATATTCGGGGATGATCCTCAGCCGACCAGTCTTAGACGTTGATATCGTTTGGACCTGTCCAAGGTCATATCATGCTGAGTCAGAGTGAAAAGAGGTATTAGGGGAAGTCAAGTATGATCCTCAGTCGACCAAATTCGGATATTAATGTTGCTCGGTCATGGGATAATCCTCAATCAACCCGACTTGGGTGTTGACGTTGCTTGGACATGTCACTAAAAAATCATTACAAATATATTCATAAATTAGAAGTTCAATAACCAAACCTAAGCATAAACATGATTTTTGTTTGTTTATTTAAATGTAATGGAATCTCTATTCATTTGCAAATGAAAAAACACATAAATGAGTGGAGTTAAAAAAAATGTAGTCATATATTAAACCGTTGATTGCTTGCTATTGCTAGTAGTGAAAAAATAAAATAAAGTGGAAGAGAAATGAAGAAATCGGTAGGGATTAGGGAATTATAGAAAGATAGATTATTATTATTTTTTATTATTTGTTTTAATTTCGACATGTTTAAGAATTAGATTGATGCAAAAGTGTGTATTGGATTTATTTTAACAAATTTGGAGTTGAGCGTATATATTATGTTAAAAAAGTAAAACTAAAAAAATTAATAAATAAATATAATTATGAGTGTTATTTAATTATTACTATTTTCTAATATATATTTATATGATAAATTTAGAAAATATAAAATAAATTTTTTTTTTGTGGGTTCTAGTAGATGCACCACTGAATTGGTGGAGAAGTAATGATAGTAATGATGAATTTATGTCAATAAGATTATGAGACAAATTTATAATTTTCTTTTATTGCTGGTAATTTTTTATGATAAATAATTTAAAAGATCTAATTTTAAAATATATCTTTGTTATTTGTTTTTTTTTTAAGAATAGTATTAAGAAAAAAAATGAAAAATGTCTCGTTCTCTTATATTATGCTATTTTTCGGTGTGGTTAATCGATTTTTATGAAATCAAAATAACTAAATAAATTTCAAATAATTATATTTTTATATAAAAAAAATAAGTTGAATTTTTTTCAAAATTAATATGATAATTAGAATACTTTTAAAATTTAACTGAAATGCTTTCATAAAATTGAAAGAAAATAAAATCAATTTTTATATTACATTTTGAAAATTTTCAAAATCTAGACGGAGCCAACCAGAACACGTGCCTCGACTTATCCCCAGGTGGATGCGCCATGTTCACATGGTAGCTTTTGAAAACGCAAAATATTGCTGGGTCAATCATGATATGTGATCAATACTAAATCATTTTTTTCAATTAGTTGCATAAAAGTGAATATGCTTATGGTTTAAAAAATAGAAATTTATTTAAAAAAATCATACATCTAAACTTGTTTTCTCTTTAATCTTAAGATTTTAAATTCTATTCATTTTTAGTCATTTTTTTTTTTTTTGACAAATAAGAGATTTGACCTAATTTTTTTCTTTTTACCATTATCTTTTTTTTAAAAAAATTAATGTTCATGTGAACAATAATTTTTTAAAGAAAGAAGGTGGGCAAGCTCAAATATATTTTTTAACTCCTTAATCCTAAGATATGAACTTGGGTATTGTATTTTGAAAGTACTTATTTTAAATTTAAATACACATTATTTATTAATTTCTTTTTGATATTTTTAATATGTGGATAAAATCACTTAAAATCATATTGTAACTATGGCTAAAAAAAATACACATTCAACCACACACCTAATCACCTAATTGACTGTCATTGTGAAACACTTCCTATTTGAATTTTTGTATGCGAATGAAATCACTTACAATCTCGTTGTTAATGTGCCTAAATAAATATATACACACCTAATTTACAATCATTTTGTGACTATAAGTAAAAAATATAGTGTATATGAATGAGGTCACAATTGTGACTGTGATCAATGTGTCTAAGAGTTAGTAATGTGACCGAGGGTCGATAATATGACTAAGATAATTCATGTGAATAAGGTCAAAAGTGTGACTGATAGTCCGTAATATGACTGAGGTCATTATTGTGACAATGTTCAATGTGACCAAGGATCGACAATATAATAAAGGTCACTATTGTGATTGTGCTCAATGTGACTGGGATAACTAATGTGACTGAGGTCACAAGTGTGACCGAGGTCATTATTATACCCGTGCTCAATGTGACTGAGGTTCGGAAATGTAACTGAGGTCAAAATTGAGATCGTGCTCAATGTGAATATGGGTCGGCAATGTGATTGAGATAGTAAATATGAATGAGGTCACAAATATGACTAAGGGTCGATAATGTGACTGATGATCGGTAATGTGATTAAGGAAACTAGTGTGATTGAGGTCACAAATGTGACTAAGAGTCGATAATGTGACTGAGGATCAACAATGTGACTACGATAACTAAATTGATCGAGGCTCGGTAATACAATTGAAGTTATAATTATTACGGTGGTCAATATAATTGAAAGTCGGAAATGTGACTGAGGCACACCCATGATTAAATTTGTTGGGGATATTCCCTAAAACCAATCGTGTCGTACGATTCAGAGGTATTATTCTTATGTAAATATAATATTCTAATTAGTCGTAAATTAGTTTAACTTTATTATAATGAAAACCTTATTATATTTTGGATTGGTTCAGTTTCTATCTTATAATTTATGTAAAATATGATCCAATGATGTATTTCGTGTCGATACTTTATCAATAAATGGTTATAAATATGAGTACATTTGTAACGACCGATAGTTTAGTTACTATTACAATATAGTATTGTGGTATCGTTGGACGAAGATAATGTAAAATAAATTATGATAAGACTCAAATATGCTCATGAGATGAATTTGGGGATAATCGGTAAATTTCTCGAAGTCTTGGGACGAGACTGTACCGTACTTCCTATGGACCACCTATAGTATTTGGGGCATAACTTTTTCATAAAATCTCTGAATTTTTTGAATTTTATATCGTCGGAAATATGAAATCGAGACCTATAACTTCCATATTGAAAATTTTCTCAAATTCGGACCAGAAACGGGTCAAAAATATAGGTCAAAATTTGGATGAATAGTGATTTCGGAACCAAGTGACAAAATCTCAAAACTTCTCCACTTTTCTACATTCTTCTACACTATTCCCTATATCATTTAAGTCCCCCTATATAAAGGTTCCACTATTCACTAATTCATAAAAGAAATAAAGAAGTTAAAATATAAAAGAGAAGAAGAAGAAAAAAACGTAAGAGAAAGAGGGGGAAAGAAGAAGAAGAAAAGAAGAAGATGATGAAGAAGGAAGAAGAAGAAGGAAGGCAGAAACAACCATTGGAGGCCTTGGAAGTGAAGGAAAACCAAGAAAAAGAAAGATAAGAATCCATGACCCAAATCTTGAATTATTTAATTTTGACAGTGTAATGGTAGAAGAGAGATGATGGAGTGATATAGGATGCATTTTAGTGACAAAAAAATATAGAAAATTGATTCTTGAACTAAATACCCAAATTTGGAGGTTTTAAAGTTTGGTCAAAATTAATGATTTTGAGGTTTAGTAAGTTGTTGGGGATGATAATTGGATGTAGAATATATGTGTATTGTAGAATTGGATAATAGCATGGTTTGTGTATTGGAATTGATATGGTAGTGAGCTAATGATTTGATAATAATAAAGTTTTGATGAATTGATGCTTATATTATGTTGGGTACATGGTTGTGTTGATGATATTATGATAATTAAAGGAATGAAAAGGTTGATAAATTCTAATTTGTAAAGTTTTGGTAAAGGTTGGGTAAAGTGTATGCGATGGTTATGTAAAATGGGGGGATTTAGGCATATCACACACCAAGTGTTCGATATAATGCAACACTTCAATTGATTGAAGAAAATAAAAACAATTCATATGTTATAAATGGTGCTTAAAATGGTTAAAATTTTATTGGGGGTTATTGGATTGATGGAATTAGAAAAGAAGGCGAAATAAGAAAGTTACATGGCGATGTTGGTTTAGAATGTTTTCCGGCCAGGCTGTGAAGAATTGCTTATAAGTTATGTTTCTGATGTCTGATTGATAAAGCGTAAATTTATGAATAAACTAGACATATAAGGTAGTAACTTATCCAAAATTTAGAATTTTTGGACTTAAGACGAGACCAGAATGAAGTTTTGAAATCGGGCGACCTGCTGCCCCAGTGCCCAGTTATTTAGTTGGATAGCCCTTCAACTTCGGTTTATAACTTGCGTTTCTGAAATCAGAATTAATATCTGTAAAATCCAACATTAACTTGATACACTAAGGACCATTCTATTAAAATTTCAACTTCAGATTCATTTCTGATTAATTGTAGCGAATTTCCAAATTTGGGTGTCATGAAGTGAATTTTCTAACGATTAACGTAAAATAAGTTTCCGCTACCGCACTTGCATAACTCCAAACCTAAGTCCGTAAAATTCATAGATGTCATAGATATCTCAAATTTTAGGCAAGATTATGTGTCCATGCATTATATATTTTTTTATATCATATGAAGATATTTCGAGTTATGGAAATTAACGATTGTATGGATCTTTGTAACATCCCGCCTAGGCCAGGATGTTACCGGCAGGAGACAGACTAACCCTACCTCCATAAGCCTCTTATTCTAACGAAATTTCGACATAATGTATTCAGAACATCATGCAACCTGGCTTATAGCCAGTTCCAAAATAAAATCTAGTCAAACAACTCAATACATACTCAATCATCAACAAGGCCTCAGGCCTGAACTCAACGAACATAATGTAAAAACTTGGCCTCCGGCCAGAACTCACATGAAAATACACTAATAAATAACCATTACTAATAAATTACAAATTCCAAAATAACAATGCAAGGGGCCGTGAGGACCCATAACTCAACCCAGGACTCAAGACTCTCTGTAGACTGCAGATTGGGGCGATCCACTATCTTCAAAGTCTTCACCACACTTCTGCTACTGGCCTGCAAAACTACAACTGAAAAGGTGTGAGTCATATTGACTCAGTAAGTAATCATGCAAACATCAACAAATCTAATTTAACTTTATAACTTATATCCGTTTATTTTCGGGTTACTTGCTATTAGTCTTTCATCTGAACAAACACTTATATTTATTAACTTCTATTAAATCCATATAACTCATCAAATTCTACTTCACAAACTAACAGGTTAAGATCCATTTCACTTTTTCTGTGCTATTCCGATTCTTCTCCTTACCTTTTCTCTATACTCTCCTAATTCTAGATCTGACATTTATGATAGCTTTCTTTCTTTTATTATCTTGAAATATCATCAAGTCAGATAATTAAAACTTATTTATGTTAACTATCTAATCCACTACCACTATCCATGGTTACACACATGTATTATCATTTCATCATGACTAGCATTCTTACAGTATGTTCTTTCCAAATAAGCAAATAACTCATACAACCATCCTTGATATACATGCACTAAAATAAGATCATGCTAATATTTATTCGTACCTCTCAAAGTGCTAACTCTATATGAATCTGCGAATGCACACAGTTAACCATATACTCATGAATGTGAAATCATATAATCATGCATTAATAACTTATTTATGTTAACTATATAATCCACTACCACTATCCATGGTTACACACATGTATTATCATTTCATCATGACTAGCATTCTTACAGTATGTTCTTTCCAAATAAGCAAATAACTCATACAACCATCCTTGATATACATGCACTAAAATAAGATCATGCTAATATTTATTCGTACCTCTCAAAGTGCTAACTCTATATGAATCTGCGAATGCACACAGTTAACCATATACTCATGAATGTGAAATCATATAATCATGCATTAATAACATCTATATGCATCTTAAATGGATTTCTAGGATATATGAATTCGTATGCATGTCTTATAAACTGTACTTTACTTGAACATACTATGCTTTTGAAAAATATTTTCTGAAAACCCTTTTTGAAGAACCATTTTTCTAAAAGTCTCTTTCTAAAACTCATTGCTAAAAACTTTACTTTACTTTCTTTTTCTGGAAAATATCTTTCTGAAAACTCTTTTTCTAAAAACTTCATCTTTCTAAAAACTGTCTTTAAAATAACGGTTTATGAAAACTTTTATTTAAAGTCTGATTTCTAAAGTTTGAATCTTGAAAATCTGAAAACTTATACTTAAGATCTGAAAACTAAAAACTGAAAATACCTGATGCCCAGGACAACAGCTCAACTGCGGCATCTCTGAAAACTGAAAATCGAAATCTAAAAAAAAAACTGTTTCTGAAAACCGTGTACTGAAAATCTAAAAACTGAAAACTGCTCTACACCCAGGACCATCACTCAACTAGGCATCTCTAGAACTAGTGGTACCCTACGTCCAGGACCAATACTCAACTAGCAACGTAGAGATCTACAGCCAGGACCATAACTCAACTGCAGTGTAGCCACCAAGCTCTGAAATCAGGATTTCGAGACCCTGTAGCCTCTAGTCCTGCTCGAGGATTTGAGAGCGTCCTCTCAGTCCTCAACATGTGCACATGCTACTATATCCGTCAATTCCAAAGTATCCGTCAATTCCGAACTGTATTTCAAGTTACATACTGGGGTGAGTTTTTACCTCATGCCCCGAAAACCATAAAACCATAATCTGCAACTCAAACTGTAGTAAGAAACATTTTCTGAAATACGATTCTTTTCAAAGCATTTGAAATCTTTCTTTAAAACATTTAAAATTGTTGAAAACGTTGTTATCGTTTACTCAACTGCTGAAAACTGAAACACACACATGCATATATGCATTTATTATGCTTCTCTCTACTCTAGCCATGATTTCCTCTATAATGATCTTACAAACTATATGCTCAAATATCAACAGAATGCATGTTCAAACTAAAACATGCTAAATTTATCTTATATTCATACATATCTATATTTATCTATATATGCACACATTCAACCATCATAACTTAGCTTACATTTATAACTTACCGTGCTGGTGGCTCACAAACCACATATTGCATAATTTATATTCATACACACACAATCGAAGTTCTTCTAATACATCAAACATCAAACGTAAACGAGTTCCAATATCTTAGTTCTTAAACTGATTCACTATTTTCTAATTATCTACTTGTGCTCAAGAATCTTATGTCATAATCTTTTATACATTCTCATGCTATGCATATACTGCTCATTTATGCTCTTATCACTTTATATACTCGTATCTTTACTCATGTTGATAATTTTCTTATATAATGCATAAATTACAAACTTTCCTTTATAACACTAGTTCATATATGTTTATCTCATTTATAACTTTAATCTCATTCCCTAGGGTGTAGTTTTGTACATCCCTCATACCTAAGTCTCGAAATATATCTATATATATATTCTTAAATATAACATCATTCATATGCTCTACCTATCTATAAAAATGCATATACTAGTGTATATCTAAATATGTCCCTCTTTATTTGTATGTACTCATGCTTGTCTTTACTTATGTGTGTGTGTGTGTGTGTCTATATATATATATATATATATATATATATTATATATATATATATATATATACACACACACACACACACACACACACACACACTTGTAGCCACTTGTCTACATCTACATAAGTATACCGATACACTTACTCCATTCTTCTATGTTCCTCTCTATATGCATACAGGTTTCATACTTATAGATATATATACAACTTTGTTATATTACTGATTTCGAGTAACACTAAACTTCTTAAGTAATCAAAGCATGAGTTACTTACCTGACTAAATGAATGCCCGCGATCCGGATCCGATCTGTCAAACAAGTAACAACGCAAGGTTAGCACCGGTATTTACGGAACTTTCTACTGATCTACAATAAACTACGGACTTTCTCGGAATACTCAAATCCTCACCGACTCTACGGTTTAAGTTCATTTCTCTAATATGTCTTTCTATACTATTTTAAACTAACTAGATACCTCAGATTCTCACTTTACGCGTTTGCGGCAAAACTTACGGAAAAGTTTCCGCAAACGCTATGGAAGGGTCTCGAACCCTCCGAACTAATCCGGAATTACTCAATTACCCTTGCAATACTATATCTATATCTTAACCATGATTACGACCATCTAAGCTTAGTCGCGCGAGAAACTCTGTTTTACCGGAATCTCGCTAATTCTACCATATCGATCATATCTCATCTGATTCTTCCCGGATTCTACCACATTTATCATTTTAACATATTAAAACATATCCAATTCATATAAAAGCAATTAGCCAAACTATTGAACTATCAGAAAGATTCGACTATAAATCAATACACTTTGAAATATCAAATTTTGAACGGAAAGCCGTACCGAAATTTCGAGGCCATATTCGGACTCCCAGCAACCATACAAACCCGCTGGTGTCGACGGAATTTCGATCGGAACTACTTTTCGCCGTGGGTTTACTGTCACCGTGGCTTTCTTCCTCGTTTCACGTGCAACCGGCCAATGTTCGATGAAATCAACCCCACATACTCGTAGTACTCGTCGAGGGCTTCGATTTGGTAGGTGGCTCGGGCCGTGAAATGAACCGACGAGTCGGATCCGTCAAAACCCATGTCACGCCTTTCCCCTTCGATTCCTGGCGTTCGCCGGCAATTCAGAGTCGCCACCGGCCACCCACAGATGCATGGTGGCCGGGCGCTTCATTCCTGACCATCTCGTGGGCCGGCTATGGCCGGAAAGTGGCCGACGCGACTAAGGGTACTCCAAACGAAAATAGGGGTCGGGTTGAGGAAGTGATTAACTTTGGCAATTTTTGTGATTTCTTAGAACTACAAGGCTTTATATACTAGGCTGGAAAATATCAATTTAGTCCCCGCGAATTTACTGATCAGCCCTTATTCTGAAACCTTCTGTAATAACATAATTTCGGAGCCATTCTGATGTGATTCTCGAAAAGTGTTCAACACGAAAGTTGTTCATCTCGGAAAAAAGAGTCCAATGGTTCAAGAACCAACTCGACCAGAGTTCATTTCCTAATTCTGTGGTCAATACAGTAAACTTTATGTGCTTTTCGAAAATCGTGCAACTGACTTTTAGTCCCAAGCGTTTTCCAACGCAATAATTATTCATAATATAATATTCCAACTCATATGACATCACTTTAAACTCTTATTCTTCATCATCATTATGCTCCGAGACTAAATCATCCATCCAGAAATCTTCTAGAACAATCCCGAAAATCTGGGATGTTACATTCACCTCTCCTTATAAAAATTTCATCCTCGAAATTTCTCTGTCCTTACAACTACTGATTCCAACCCGGTCTCATGTGCGGAAACTATCTTACTCTAAACTCCACTGATATAACTTCTCTGTCTCAACTGTTAACTAATCTCTATCTATAAGCTAAGATCCTTAACAGCTCATGCACGACTTTAAACTAACTATACTGGTCTAATTCTCATCTCTAGCTATACTGGCCTGGCTCTTATCTTTGACTGTACTGTTCTGGTTCTAATCTCAAATCATTTGGCCTCTCTCCGGCCCTATACTGATTCTATCTTATCCTAACTGATTCTCTGATCTAAAAGGCCGCAAAAGTACTAACTTAATCCAATATCTTCCTATACGAAGATAGCTAATCTATTCACAACAAATAAGTCACCCATGGACTCATATTCA
The DNA here is from genome assembly GCA_019454045.1 of Zanthoxylum bungeanum. Lineage (NCBI taxonomy): Eukaryota > Viridiplantae > Streptophyta > Magnoliopsida > Sapindales > Rutaceae > Zanthoxylum > Zanthoxylum bungeanum. Next base: position 54,455 of record SKCR01033213.1, read on the forward strand.
AGCAAGCAAAGCACTGAACAATATAATCATATCATATCAGATAATCATAGAAGATACATACAAAGACCTACGTGGTCTTTACCAAACTACAGACAATCTTCGACAGCTGGATCCCCACAATTGCAGTCACTAACTTCTAGACCGTGCTACTGACTCCGACTCTTAAACCATGCTCTGATACCAACTTTGTAACATCCTGTAGGGAACGTCTTCCCTCGCATAGCGGAAGCGGTTAGGCTTAGAAATCGGACTTGAAAATTTTTTCTGCTCTTCCCTTGCTATGGCCGGATGTTACCAGTGATATTGCTGAAGTTTTGGACAAAATTTCAGCCCCGGAATAGTCCCGAAACAGTCCCCGAACAGCCCTTGAACTGCAGTGCAAAAACTGGACTGTTTTGGACACGTTATGGGCGCGTATGTTACCCAACTCTAGGTCTGATTTGCGCCACTTGCAGGTCTGTTTCAGATCTGATTTTTCTCCCAAAAATAATCCTAATACAGACCTTAATATATCCTAAAGTGTTTCCCAAAATCCCGAATGAAAATCAAACAAAACGGAGCTCCATGAACCTCCATATTCTTGCGCAATTTAGGGTTCCTCAGGGAGTGGGGGCCGCAAACTGCAGGGGTGGTTTGGGGATGATTTTCAATGTCACGAGTCTTCTGAATTATGTCTCGACACTAACAGAGGGTAGTGTGGACTACACTCACAAGAAATCTGTAAACGATTTAGAGAACGATCACACACACCGAAGAGAGATCTCAACGTTTGAGAGCTCGGAGAAGGAGATGGAGGCTAGGGTTTTTTCCAATGGTTGTCTATAAAATTAAATCATAATTTTCTTTTATACTTATGGTTAATTTGTTTCATAAAACAAATCAACCACTAGTCTCCCAATAGGTGTAGAATTCGGCCAAGGCTAGGGATTAGGAATCCTTGTTTTATTTTACTTCCAAAATAAATAAATCCTACTCCCTATAGTACTCCAAATTTTCGGCCAAGGGGGATATTATTTTGGATTTGATTTTGTTTCCAAAACAAACAAATCCTATCCCAAAATAAGTCAAAAATTCGGCCAAGGTAGGGTTTTAATTAGGATTTGATTTTGTTTCCAAAACAAACAAATCATATTCCTTATCCAATAAGGAATCCTACCTTGGTAATAATTCTTAGCCTTATTAAATCATATCTTATATAATTTAATATTATAATTTAATAATTATCAAATATAATTATTAATACTTTATATTAACTTTTAATATAAAGTCTCATGTGTGATATAATTAATATTATTAATCACATTAATAATATTGCTTTTGTGAGTATATAATTGGACCATCGAATTATCTTAGCTCTGCTAAGTAAATCGAGCTAGCACGGGGACCAAGTGGACCTATGGTTCTGAGCTCCAATAATCTCGAAATATTAATTAAGCTCTGAATTAAATATTTCGAATTATTAACTCCGGGTTATTCCACTAAAAACCCGAAGTTGCACTCTCGTCACCGTAGATGAAATATAAGGCCGATCAAAGTCGGTGTCCACCGATATAGTCATTGCATATAAATTGATCCTTCGCGAATATCTCATAATTAAAGCCGGGTCATAATGTCCGTTATACCCTTCTAATTATTTTATCTTAAGTACCATTGATTCTCTAATGAACAATTTATTCATAACGGTTATGAATATTAATCTTTCCATTCGTAATAGAAAGACTTGAGCGCTCTAATCATTCAAGTACCGAATCAATCCTTAAGAGAGATATTCATCTACTTCTCGCAAGAAGGAGTGAATTCCATGTCTATGTAAAACGTTCCCAGCTACATAACAGACTATGCCCCCAAAATACGTAGTTATTGGTTGGGTTTGCTACACCAACCTCACCTTTGTAAATCAAAGGACATATCCCGCCATGCAGAAGTTCGTAGTACACTCAGGATTAAGACCAATCCATATATGACCATCAAGTAGATTGAAATGACTTTCTTTATTTAACGGATATTATAAGAATGTCATTTCTATCTGGGTCCAGTCCTATATGATCACATCATATAAGGTGCCTCCATTCTCATGTCTCTACATGGACGATCCGGATTAAGATCGCCATCCAAATATAGAATGGACTGCAGCTATAGATAAACCACAAACAAAGCACCAGTTTGTTTGCTCTCTATGGACTATTTAAGATTACTAACTTCAGACTTGTATCCTCTGGTGCATGACACTCATGTACCAAGTCTTGAAGGTACATAAGTAATCTATGGTATTTATGAAGATATATAATATGCGAAAATTAAAACAAACAATTTGATAAATGAATAATGCATCATTTTATTTTTATGCAATAGAAACCGTTTACATCACATGTAGCTCTAGGGCATACATCCCAACACATCCCACTTAGGCCAAGATGTTACCGGCAGGAGACAGACTAACCCTACCTCTATAAGCTACTTATTCTAACGAAATTTCAGCATGATATGTCCGTAACATCATGCAACCTGGCTTATAGCCAGTTCCAAAATACAATCTAGTCAAACAACTCAATACATACTCAATCATCAACAAGGCCTTGGGCCTGAACTCAACGAACATAATGTAAAAACTTGGCCTCCGGCCAGAACTCACATGAAAATACACTAATACATAACCATTACTAATAAATTACAAATTCCAAAATAACAATGCAAGGGGCCGTGAGGACCCATAACTCAACCCAGGACTCAAGACTCTCTGTAGACTGCAGATTGCGGCGATCCACTGTCTTCAAAGTCTTCACCACACTTCTGCTACTGGCCTGCAAAACTACAACTGAAAAGGTGTGAGTCATATTGACTCAGTAAGTAATCATGCAAACATCAACAAATCTAATTTAACTTTATAACTTATATCCGTTTATTTTCGGGTTACTTGCTATTAGTCTTTCATCTGAACAAACACTTATATTTATTAACTTCTATTAAATCCATATAACTCATCAAATTCTACTTCACAAACTAACAGGTTAAGATCCATTTCATTTTTTCTGTGCTATTCCGATTCTTCTCCTTACTTTTTCTCTATACTCTCATAATTCTAGATCTGACATTTATGATAGCTTTCTTTCTTTTATTATCTTGAAATATCATCAAGTCAGATAATTAAAACTTATTTCTGTTAACTATCTAATCCACTACCACTATCCATGGTTACACGCATGTATTATCATTTCATCATGACTAACATCCTTAAAGTATGTTCTTTCCAAATAAGCAAACAACTCATACAACCATCCTTGATATGCATGCACTAAAATAAGATCATGCTAATATTTATTCGTACCTCTCAAAGTGCTAACTCTATATGAATCTGCGAATGCACACAGTTAACCATATACTCATGAATGTGAAATCATATAATCATGCATTAATAACATATATATGCATCTTAAATGGATTTCTAGGATATATGAATTCGTATGCATGTCTTATAAACTTTACTTTACTTGAACATACTATGCTTTTGAAAAATATTTTCTGAAAACCCTTTTTGAAGAACCATTTTTCTAAAAGTCTCTTTCTAAAACTCAATGCTAAAAACTTTACTTTACTTTCTTTTTCTAGAAAAGCTCTTTCTGAAAACTCTATTTTTAAAAACTTCATCTTTCTAAAAACTGTCTTTAAAATAACAGTTTATGAAAACTTTTATTTAAAGTCTGATTTCTGAAGTTTGAATCTTGAAAATCTGAAAACTTCTACTGAAGATCTGAAAACTAAAAACTGAAAATACTGGATGCCTAATACAACAGCTCAACTGCTGCATCTCTGAAAACTGAAAATCGAAATCTAAAAAAACTGTTTATGAAAACCGTGTACTGAAAATCTAAAAACTGAAAACTACTCTACACCCAGGACCATCACTCAACTGGGTGTAATCGATGCCCAGGACCATCACTCAACTAGCCATATCTAGAACTAGTGGTACCCTATGTCCAGGACCAATACTCAACTAGCAACGTATAGATCTACACCCAGGACCATAACTCAACTTCAGTGTAGCCACCAAGCTCTGAAATCAGGATTTCGGGACCCTGTAGCCCCTAGTCCTGCTCGAGGATTTGAGAGCGTCCTCTCAGTCCTCAACATGTGCACATGCTACTATATTCATCAATTCCAAAGTATCCGTCAATTCCGAACTGTATTTCAAGTTACATACTGTGGTGAGTTTTTACCTCATGCCCCGAAAACCATACAACCATAATCTGCAACTCAAACTGTAGTAAAAAATATTTTCTAAAATACGATTCTTTTCAAAGCATTTGAAATCTTTCTTTAAAACATTTGAAATTATTGAAAACGTTGTTATCGTTTGCTCAATTGCTGAAAACTTAAACACACACATGCATGCACATGCATATATGCATTTCTTATGCTTCTCTCTACTCTAGCCATGATTTCCTCTATAATGATCTTACAAACTATATTCTCAAATATCAACATAATGCTTGTTCAAACTAAAACATGCTAAATTTATCTTATATTCATACATATCTATATTTATCTATATATGCACACATTCAACCATCATAACTTAGCTTTCATCTATAACTTACCGTGCTGGTGGCTCACAAACCACATATTGCATAATTTATATTCATACACACACAATCGAAGTTATTCTACTACATCAAACATCAAACATAAACGAGTTCCAATGTCTTAGTTCTTAAATTGATTCACTATTTTCTAACTATCTACTTGTGCTCAAGAATCTTATGTCACAATCTTTTATACATTCTCATGCTATGCATATACTGCTCATTTATGCTCTTATCACTTTATATACTCGTATCTTTACTATGTTGCTAATATTCTTATATAATGCATAAATTACAAACTTTCCTTCATAACACTAGTTCATATATGTTTATCTCATTTATAACTTTAATCACATTCCCTAGGGTGTAGTTTTGTACATCCCTCATACCCAAGTCTCGAAATGTATCTATATATATATATTCTTAAATATAACATCATTCATATGCTACCTATCTATAAAAATGCATATACTAGTGTATATCTAAATATGTGCCTCTTTATTATATATATATATATATATATATATATATATATATATATATATATATATATATATATATATACACATACACATATATACTTGTAGCCGCTTGTCTACATCTAAATAAGTATACTGATACACTTACTCCCTTCTTTTACATTCCTCTCTATATGCATACAGGTTTCATAGTTATATATATATATATACAACTTTGTTATATTACTTTGCGAGGGTAATTGAGTAATTCCGGATTAGTTCGGAGGGAGTAAGTGTATCAGTATTCTTATATATATATAACAACTTTGTTATATATATATATATATATATATATATATATACAACTTTGTTATATTGCTAAACTACGGAACTATCAGAAAGATTCGACTATAAATCAATACACTTTGAAATATCAAATTTTGAACGGAAAGTCGTACTGAAATTTCGAGGCCATATTCGGGCTCCCAACGGCCATACGAACGCGCTGGTGTCGACGGAATTCCGATCGGAGCTACTTTTCATCGTGGGTTTACTGTTCACCGTGGCTTTCTTCCTCATTTCGCGTGCAACCGGCCGTTGTTCGATGAAATCAACTCCGCACACTCGTAGTACTCATCAAGGGCTTCGATTTGGTAGGTGACTCGGGCCATGAAACGAACCGACGAGCCGGATCCGTCGAAACCCACGTCGCGCTTTTCCCCTCCGATTCCTGCCATTCGCCGGTGATTCAGAGTCGCCACCGGCCACCCACAGATGCTTGGTGGTCGGGCGCTTCATTCCCGACCATCGCACCGGCCGGCTGTGGCCGGAAAGTGGCCGGCGCGACTAAGGGTACTCCAAACGAAAATAGGGGTCGGGTAGAGGAAGTGATTAACTTTGGAAATTTTTGTGATTTCTTATAATTACAAGGCTTTATATACTAGCCTGGAAAATATCAATTTATTCCCCGTGAATTTACTGATCGGCACTTATTCTGGAACCTTCTAGAATATCATAATTTCGGAACCCTTCTGATGCGGTTCTCGAAAAGTATTCAACACGAAAGTTGTTCGTCTCGGAAAAACGAGTCCAATGGTTCAAGAACCAACTCGACCAGAGTTCATTTGCTAATTTTGTGGTCAAGACAGTAAACTTTACGTGCTTTTCGAAAATCGCGCAACTGACTTTTAGTCCCAAGCGTTTTCCAACGCAACAATTATTCATAATATAATATTTCAACTCATATGACATCACTTTAAACTCTTATTCTTTATCATCATTATGCTCCGAGACTAAAACATCCGTCCAGGAATCTTCTAGAATAATCCCAAAAATCTGGGATGTTACAATCTTAGATTGATGCCAGGATACAAGAAGATCTCCCACACCGTGAATCACTATTGATTTGCCATAACATCGTGAGTGGACACTCTTCTTTAAGTTAACTTTTATTTTGTTTCAGATTTATATTTTACGCTTTATGGAGTTAGAAGATTTCTTTTCAGTTATTATTATTATGCAGTTATGTTTTGAGAAAGAAAATGATTTTTCAGAAACATTGTTTACAGTTTTAAGATTTAAAGTATGATTTTCATATTTTCGGGACATTAGGTAAAAACTCACCCCGGTATGTAACTTGACACAGTTGGAATTGACGGATAGAGACCGTGTGCATACTTGGAGTAGGGCTAGGGGACGGCAATACGTAACTCCCATTGGCCCCAGTTTAAGAGCTGGGTGGTAGTATAGATCCGCACCCCCAATCTAGTTTTTTGGCTTGGGGGATGACGATACGTAACGCCCCAAGACGACCAGTTTCTGAGACAGTAGTGGCATGCTTTGGTGGACGGCGATACGTAACACCCCAAATTCATAGATTTGCACTTGTGGCTCCAGTAAGGCGTATGGAGGGACGTCGATACATAACACCTCCATGCATCCAGTTTACTACACAGCTCCAGAGACATTTATTTAGAAGTTTTCAGAAAAATATTTTCAGATAAAAGGAAAGTATGGTTTCCAATAAAGTTTTCTGAAACAGAGATTTCATGTAAAAGATGCTTTGAAAACTATATTTTGAAACTAAAGAGTTTTCATAATAGTTTTCAGCTTTGTCCACCCACCCAGTCTTTGTATCTTGTAGGTTTCTCGGAGGACTAGCTCGGGAGGACGGATACTGATGCAGTCACTAGGGATGAAGTCCACTAGCACATAGTCCAGTCAGAGTCAAAGTAAAGTTGCATGCATATACTAGTGTAGTATAAGTATTATTAGTATCTTTAATGATTGTAAAAGAAAAGTAGTTTTGAGTATACAGTTATGAGTAATAAAATTATTTTATATTGACGAGTTGGTTTATGGTGCCTATGCATGACATTGCATTTGAATAGCTTAGAATACAGTCGAGAAGTCAGAGGCTTATGGGGTTAGTACTGCTATCCTCTTTCGATAACATCTCCCAAATTGAGGATATTACAATATTGTTTCGATTTATATACATCTAAATCTGTTTCTAGTTGAGGTGATGTCATTAGGGATGATAACATCACATAACTTACATGTTTTCGATGCTGCCATGGATAAATATTTGATACTGATATTTAGGTGACAAGTCTGGGGGTAGATTCAGATCGGATATGACCGAATCTAAATTTGATTGGATATGAGTGTAATAGTTAAATCTGATCGAATTTTGAGTCCTTATCAAATCTGATATGATTCGATCCGATAAATATCGAATCCAATTTCATTTAATCTAATTTGAAGCCTTAACGGATCGAAAAAATTTAATTTGATAACGGATCTGAAATTGATAGAACATTCGATTTGATAATGAATCTGACAGTGGATTCGATTTGATAATCGATCTAATTCGATAGCGAATCCGATTTAATAAAATTGATTTAAATTTAAGTTATGTGATCCGATTCGATAAAATTGATTTGAATTTTAAGTTATCAGATCAATTTTATTAAATCAGATCAGTTGTCAAATCGAATCCACTATCGGATTCATTATCGAATCGGATGCTCAATCATATTTAAATTATTTATCAAATCAGATACTCTATCGAATTCGGATCAGTTATTGGATCGAATGAAATTCGATTGGATCAGATAGATATCAAATTTATCTAATCTGATTCGATTCGAAATCTGATGAACCAAACAAACATGATCCGATCGGATTCGAAAGACAGATCTGATCCGATATTATTGGATAGGATTTGAGCTAGTATGATCTGATGCTAAGGCCTGGATGAGCCTCACGGCACAGGAGTATGAACATGGGTAATGTATTTGAGAAACGTATTAATGAACATAGCCGATCACAATAAATCACATGAGCGATTATCCACAGTAAATGATTCATCGCACAACTATACTAATATACCATTAGTCATTTAACTTGAGATGTCATGGTTGTCGTCTACATTGAGACGCATCATTCACTTGTGTATATAACATTGAGCTAATTACGCATGGTGAAAAAAACTTGATGGCGACATGTTTTTTTATGTATATAGATATGTGATGATCAAGAATGAATTTACTGGCTTAGATATTGGAGCTTGAGATCCTATGCGGGAATGTCATACATGGGGATTATATGATCGAGTTAGGGGCTTGATGACTTGATGACCTGCACTCGATCAGAAGTCGACAACAGAAGGTCTTTACTACACGTAAGTATGACTATATGAGTTTATCCAATACTTTATTCTTCGTGTTCGGGGGTCATGACATCTTGCTAGAGGTCACCATGATCATTGGGAACTTTGGTTGCAACAGGTTATACCAAAGTGATATGAATGTGTTCGCATCAACTCATGTCCAACTCACGGAGAATCAAATGGATCACATTTATTAACTGAATGACTGATGAATTAATTAAATTACTTTGATATATGATCGTAAAGTAATTTATGTGCTTTATCGGTAAAGTATAAAATATTTTTCGATATTGACACGCTAACACTCTCTTATTCGGGAAATATTCCGATAATTTATAAATATTACAAATACAATTTGTGCATAGTTAGGATACTGTCAGAGCTGTAGAACACTGATATTTGGATATTAGTGACAAAGATATTTTGATTACACATGGTAAATGTTGATTTGGCCAAATGTTATGCTTTTTCTTTACACTTGTCACCACGTTAAGTTGACAAATGTCAAGATCAAATTAAATCCAACAATTTAGATATTTGTATCGATGGCTTGGATTTGATTTGGTTGATATTTTTATTTAAATAAATTAAATATAAAATATTTGATTTTTATATTTAATGTTAAATATAATATTAACTAAAAATTAAATATCTTGAAAATATCTTAATGTTGATCTTTTTTAACAAGTTAAATGGTAACTTGTGGATTTATTTTACAAGTTAAAAAAAGCTAAAAAGGACTTGCTACAAAAGGTAAAATGACTTGTTACCTTTGATTTCAAGTTGCTAGGTTTATATTAGATATAAAACTAAAAATCATCTCATTCCCAGTAGTGGAAATATTCAGCCAAGGCAAAATTATTAGAGACAAAATTATTTTTTTTTTTTGTATTTTTCAAGGCAAAAAGACTTAGACCAAAGTGAAATAAATTGTTGTTTCATAAAGTTTCAAGTTTCAGTTATTTTCTTTTCCATAGAATATCAACCAAGCAAAACAAAGTGTTGTGAAACAATTTTTCATAAGCTTTGAAAGTCTCTTGAAATTTTAAACCGGAATATTCGTCAAGCAAATTCGAATTATGGATGGACTTGGAGGTAATTGGAGACGGTTCGCTTTTCGAATTAAGCTCACGGGAGGTATATGCGCTGTTCTCCACTTATATACACATATATATAAGTTTCTTTTAATTGGTTAAAAATAATTTTTTTATAAAAAAAAATCCATCAAGATTGAATTTGATCCTTTGATGTTTTTCCACACGATTCGTTCGACAACTGTAGTTATGGGAAGGAAAAACTGTTTCCCCGTTTTTAAAATTATCAATCACCCAATTGATAGTCGCATTATGACTGTGGATAAAAAAATAACTATGACCGAATTATTTGTTACTTGCGTAAAATATTACTCAATATGACTTGGGTCACCTATGACTATGTTGTTTAAATTTTCCTTCTACTATGTTGTTGATATGATAGATCCTGATCCTATTAATGATGATACCGCTACTGAAGAGGCTGTTGTTTATCACAAGTGGCAAAACGATGAGCTAAAGGTAAGAAGCTACATCAAAGCATATCTAAGCTCAGCTTTGAAAGAGCAATAAAAATGGTTTGACTCATCAGTGGAAATCATGAAACACCTATAAGAGTTGTATGAGAAAGTAGTGAAACTACTAGATACGATGTTACTAGCAAGTTATTCAAGATGAAAATGAAAGAATGGACTTCTGTCCCTGATCATGTACTTCAAATGATCAATTTGATTGACCAAATAGATACATTTGATCTATGACTAACATTTAAAGTTAAAGTGGATTTAATCCTATAATCCATTGCTCCCGCATTCAATGGCTTCATTTCCAATTTCAACATGAACAAGTTGATTAGAAGAACTAGGTCACTTAGTGAGCTTCATGGCTCGTTAAGGACCTATGAAAAGATCGAAAAACTCTTGAAGGTTGAAGGAAATGAGAAAGGGGTAGCTCTTGCTGTCTCTGGTCATAACAAGGGCAAGAAAAAGAGAAAATGTAAGAATCAAGCTCCTAAGAAAAATAAGCCCACTAGAGGCATATCGAAGAAAAGAAAAGAAAAAAAGGGCCAAGATAAATGCTTCTACTGCAAGAAAAAATAATATTGGAAGATAAACTGTCCTCAATACCTTGCAAGCTTGAAGAAGCCAAAAGAATGTACATCGTCATTCTTGTTATTGAAATGGTTCTTGGTATAAGTTTCACATTTCATTCATGGATTTTAGATTCTGCTACTACCTCACATATTTGTATGTCCTCGTAGATACTAAAGAGTAAAAGTTTTCTTAAAGAAGGCGAAGTGGTCATCAAAATTGGAAATGGAGAGCTTGTCCCAGCAACCGCCTTAGGGACGTGTCATCTTCCTATACCAACAAGACATTTAATTTTATTAGATAAAGTTTTACATTTTCCTAGTGCAATAAGGAACATTGTTTCTATTCCAGTTTTGATGAAATGTAATTATGAATTTTATTTTATCAATAAGAAATGCAATATTTATTATTTGAATAAATTTGTTGGCATTATATTAAATATAAATGGATTATATGTCTTGCAAATGAATGAAAATCATAACAATGAATTAAACGCGATAACAACAAAGCGACCAAGAGATAATCCCAATTCAAGATTCATTTGGCACTTAATATTAAGTCATATTGGAGACAAAATGATTTCACAATTGGAAAATGAAGGCTTACTTCCTTCATTAGGTTTAGAACCTTATCCAACTTGCGAATCATGTCTCAAAGAAAAAATATCCAAGTCACATTTTGTAGGACAAAATGAAAGAACCAAAGAAACCTTGGAACTTATACAAATGTATGTGGCCCACTTAATATAGTGGTCAAATGTGGTTTTCAATACTTCGTTACTTTCACTAACGATTGTTCAATATTTGGGTATTTGTACCTAATGAACACAAGTCAGTGACCGGTGCAAACACACGCGTATAACGCAAGCGCACGTATCGTTCAAGTAGTATAAAAATATCGATCCCACGAGGACTTAATTCCTACTGTTGTTATTAATTATTGAATCTATTTATTTACAGATATCTAATTATAGAGAGAATGGAATTGATTGCTTTGATTGGTTGAATGTGGAATTGCTTAATAAAAATAAAATAAACAAAATAAAATACTAAGGAAAATAAATAAACAGACTCAAAAGATCTAGGGTCGTGACTCCACACAATACTGTTAAAAGGATGAATTGATTCTCTTATTTATGTGTACTAATTCAGTTTGCTAACCTGAAACACGAAAATATGCAAAAGCCTCTTCCGATGGTCAGACGCAAATACCCAGTATAACCCAATTGAACCATATGTCTATGTCAACCACATTACCTGGATTCATTAAGTTTAAGTTCCAATTATGGCTACCCCCGCCCGACAGGTATATTCCTATCCTGTAAGGAAATCTATTAAAAGGGTTATCTATCCTCAAGGAAGATCGTGGGCTATTGAATCTAAGGCTGAAACCTAAAATCCCTATGTCTAGTTCATTTTAGATTTACCCCATCAATCTTATTAATTGCCAGTTAACAAGACGCATTAAGCTTAAGACTCAATAAACAAACTAAAGAACTACCCATAAAAAGAAAATCAATTATTAAGTGTGTGTATTGTGTTTCATCATTTCCCTAGAATAAAAATAAAATACTGGGGGTTGAGGATCCACTTTTACTATTTATAATTTAGATATCTCCCTTAATATAATACAGAAATTAAACATGATATTACCGACCAGCCATAAAGGCGGTATTCCTTATTAAGTCAAATTAAGTCCGACCAGCCATAAAGGCGGTAATAGTAATTGAACATAAACCAGCCATATAGGCGGTAATTACCTATCACCTAAAGACCAGCCATATAGGCGGTGCCACATTATGTCAATTAAATAAAACTAGCCATTAAGGCGGTAATCTTTTATATTTTGAATTATAATTTCCATATTATATTTAAGGGAGATTAATCTAAATTAAAATAATAAAAGCTTCACCTTATCCCCAACGGTAAATTAACTACTAAACATTAAAGAAAGGTAGAAGAAGAGAACTACTATTACTGAAAATTAAAAGACATAAATTAAAAATATTATTTATATATACAAAAATAGATGCTTCCTATAAAATCAGGGAGAATTTCCCAAGGAGAGCATGAAGAAAAATGAATCTGGCGGCCTCCTTTTATAGGCATATTTTGGTCCAGCGTCGCGACGCTGAAAATGCACTAGCGTCGCGACGCTGTCAACAGTTCACGCGGAGTCCACGCGGGTTGACCACGCGTCTGTCGGCAGCAATAAATGAGCCACGTGTCACGCTGTGGTTGACTGGCGATACGGTCGAATATCAGGACGACACGTGGCAGGCGCTGATAGGTGGGAATTTCGGTCCAATAGCAGCTTGACATGTGGCGGAACTTGATTCGTTAATAATTCTGTCCAATGGTGAGACGACACGTGGCACGCGCTTAGTTTGGTCCAATCAGATGTTAACACGTGGCGGTGGGCGCACGTTAGCATAACCGTTGTGATGGTGACACGTGTCACGGCGCACGTTAGCATAATCGGCGCACATTAGTAAGTTTTGACCAATCAGATTTCGACATGTGGCACAAGGCGCAAGTTAGCAAGTCCGGCGCATTCTGGGCGTCGCGACGCGCAAGGCTTTAGCGTCGCGACGCGTAAAAGACGAAAATATCCCTGTTGACGTATTTTTGTCCCAAATTGCCTCCAATGCTTTCCAAACTTATTTATCTGCAAAATAACAACAAAACACATCAAAACGTTCATAAAACTCGAGAAACAATACAAAACATTAGGCTAAATGAGTGGGAATAAGTGATGTAATTACCACTCATCAGTCAGATACTTTTGAAAAGCTTAAAGAGTATAAGAATGAAGTACAAAATCAATTGGGAAAAAGTATAAAAAAATCTACGATCTGATCATGGAGTAGAATACTTAAGTACCGAATTTTAATATTATCTCAAAAAATATGGAATAGTGTTTCAGGTAACACCTCTTTACATACCTCAGCATAACAATGTATTCGAAAGGAGAAATCATACCTTATTAGATATGGCACGTTCCATGATGAACTTTGTTGATATACCGACGTCCTTTTAGGGATACGCTCTCCAAACAGCCTTGCAAGTTTGAAACAGAGTTCCAACCAAATCTGCTCCCAAAACCTCATATGAGTTTTGTATGGGAAACGTACTAACTTATGATACTTGAAGATTTGGGATAGTCCAGCTTATGTAAGAAAAGTCTTTATGGAAATGCTAGACTCAAGATCTGAAAATGGTCAATTCATGGGATATCTCAAGGACTCAGTGAAATATTACTTCTTCATTCCCCATGATCATAAGATCATGATTAGTAGGAATGCTACTTTCCTTGAGGACCACATGGTTTAAAAATGAAGTGCTGCAAAAGTAGACCTAGATGAAGAAGTCTATCAAGAAGAGAGTTATGAAAATCAAATTGACTTGCCTCAGAATAATCAAGAACAAGTACAATAAGAAGCACCTCAAGAAACACAACCACTTCGTAGGTCAATTATGGAATCTCGCACTCATTTGAGATACACCATAGTCAATCAAGAAGATTTTGAATCTTTCATGATTGGTGAAATGATTCATGTGGATGACCCAAGAAATTACGAAGAAGCAATGTTGAATATTGACTCTTCCAAATAAATTGAAGTTATGAATTTTAAAATGGAATCCATGTATTCTAATCAAGTATGGACACTTGTTGATCCTCCTGAAGGAATTAGTTCTATTGGGGTGTAAATAAGGCTTTAAAGAAAATATTGGAAATGATGGTAAAGTAGAGACTTATAAGGCTAGACTAGTGACAAATAGATATACTCAAAATAATGGATTAATTATGGGTAAACCTTTTCGCTAGTAGCTATGCTAAAATCCATTAGAATTCTCTTAGGTATAGCAGCTTACTATGGCTATGAGATTTGAAAGATGTATGTTAAAACAACGTTTCTCAATAGATTTCTTGAGGAAGAAATTTATATGAAATTTTCAGAAGGTTTTATATCCAAAAGTGATAGTCATAAAGTATGTAAGTTACAAAGATCTATATATGATCTTAAGCAAGCATCTAGAAGTTAGAATATACGATTTGATGATACAATCAAAATATTTGGTTTCATAAAAAATATAGATGAGCCATGTGTTTACAAAAGGTTAATAGGATCGCCATCACTTTCTTGATACTATATGTAGATGACATATTACTATTGAGAAATGATGTTGTTATGATGATATCATTCAAAGTTTGACTATCCAAAATATTCTTAATGAAAGACTTGAGAGAAACAACCTTTATGTATTAGAATCAATAGAGATAGATATAGAAGAATGATGGGTTTATCCCAAAGTCTGTACATAGAAAAGATGCTTAAGAGATTCAACATGTTAGACTCTAAGAGATTTATCTATCTAAATCGATGAGTCCTAAGACACCTTAAGAGAGAGCATATATGAGTCAAATATCGTATGCTTCCACCATAGGTAGTCTCATGTATGCTATGCCATGTACAAGACATTACATTGTATTTGCTATTAGTGTAACAATCAGATTTCAGTCTGACCTTGGAGAAAATCATTGGACAACAGTCAAGGCAATCTTCAAGTACTTAAAAATGACTAATGATATGATATTGAAAGTAGAAGGGTTTACAGACTTAGACTTTCAGACAGATACTGATGATTATAAGTCATCATTTGGATTCATTTTCTTGGGTAATGAAGGGATAATCAGTTGGAAGAACACCAATCAATCCACTATTGCTGACTCCACTATTGAGGCAAAATACATAGCGGCTTCAGAGTAATCAAAGAAAGAATTTTGGATAAACAAGTTCGTTACAGAGCTAGGTGTGGTTCCAACCATTGAAGGAGCATTTCATTTGAACTGCAACAACAATGTAGCTATAGCACAAGCCAAGGAACTAAGGTCGCACATAAATTCAAACACATTCAAATAAAGTATCACATGCTAAGAGAATATGTTGGAGATAGACATATAGTCGTTTAGAAAACACCTTCAGCTGACAATGTAGTTGATCCACTCATAAAGCCAATGATCAAGAACAAATGGAGTGCCATCTTTGAGAATATGGGCATCAGGTATCATAATAATTGGCTTTAGTGCAAATGAGAGTTGTTAGAGTGTATGCCCTAAAACCTATTGTGGATGTCAGGGTTTAAGGCAAATATTTTGTAATATAATTTATTATTTATTTAATAAAAGATATTTATTTCTACATTTATCTTTATATCAATATTTGTGTGTGTATGTCCCGCCCGAGACATAATGACAAATAAATATCATTAATCCAAAAGATGCTTGTGATTGTGATTATGAGAGTCAACAATATTTATATATGTCTCAAATTAAGTTCTTGATAAAATATGATTATTATACATGACAATAATATATCACTCGACCAATATTGTTTTGTGTCGCCCAAATTGACATTTGATATTAATAGAATGGATGATGAGTCTTATATCATAAGGACACAAACAATAGATATTTTCATTTGTAGAATGAAATATCGAACACGGCCATATAAGCATAAGATCACATGGTAATATTATCTAAGGTCATTGATCTTCATAATAATACATTAGTGTCGTTATATCCTCTGACCTGAGATTACCTATTAACTTGTACGATAGTACTTATGGTTCACTAGTATATCATCATTCAACTATTAATGTCATTTGAATAAATACTGGATGATCTTAAGCTATTAACTTACGAAGTTATGTGTGCTTCAAGAAGGGATCCGATAGCTTGTAATAGAAGAAGATACAGATATTTCAAGGAAACTCAAAGATGTAGATACAAATCTTTGGTCAAAACAGACGATGTATTAGAGATATCAAATCCACAAGATTGAGTTTTGAAATATATCGAGTAGTAAGGATTTTACCTAACCATGATCCAAGACTCGATAAGGAACATAAATATCGGAAGAAGTGAGATGACATGCTCGAAATGTATCCTAACAGATTCATATGTTTTTCCACTTCATTCATCAATTATGGGCCATGACATGTTGCTAGGCGTTTACCCATTGTATGTGGAATATCATAGATATGAAATATTAAAGAGTTAATATCGTTCCACTGCTACTCGATAATGAACCTAGGACAGTCACACAAATATAGTTTTCGTATACTTTACAAATTCAAGGATGTTTATTAAAAGTTAATAAATGATTATTTTTGCAAAATAGGATTTCCTAATAAGATTATGACATTCAAAATATTTCAAAAAATGTTAACTTGATTAATAAATTCAAAATATAAAATTATATTTAATTGTTTAAATAAATATTTGATATTTATATTAAATAAATTAAATTTAATTAAGTGTTTTTTGATTAATCGTTTATTAAAAATAAGTAAAGTGATTAATTATTGGGCCAATATAATATTTAATATGTTGACCCTTAACTTAAAGGGCTAACACATTCTTTAGTGAAGATTTAATCTAGATTAAATTAGAAGTCTTATTTAGTTAAGAATCTCGATTTAATTGGGAAGTGTCTTAAAGAGACCAAATTTGATTTGGAGAGATATTTGAGTGTCCTTATTGTATTAAGATACAATTAAAGCAATCTCACACCTATAAATATAGGTGAAATTCAGCCAAGCATATACAATTCCTCTTTGGCTGAATTATGGTCTCTCTCTCTCTCTGGCTTGTTCCAAGTTTGTTTTAAAATTATTTCAAAGAAAATTATTTCTTTGATTCCCGATCTAAGACTTCAACATCCTAGAAAAGAAAATGAGTTTTTTTATTCTTAAAGTGAGAGCAGTTTATTAGTGGAGGAGTTCTAGTGTACCAACTAAATTTGCAACGCTTGGTGCACTACTACGAGGGGGAACTCAAGGATAGGGGTGGGCGCGGTTCGGTTTGGTTTGGTTTTTGCTAAAAACCGAACCAAACCATGTTTTACGGTCATGTTTTTTATCTCTCAAACCAAACCATTAAATAACGGTTTGGTTCAGATTGAAAATTTTTTAAACCAGCGGTTTACGGATTGGTTCAGATCAGTTTACAGATTATTCTACTTAAAAAAAAAAATCACTCACTTAAGTGAAGACAAAAAAAACTAGTCTAGCGAACAAATAGTATGAAGTGCTACAATGTAAGCTATGACTCCAGAGAACACATGCACTCAATAGAGGATTGAAAAATGAGGCACAATTAATTCTTGTATTTTTTAAAAATTACCTCGAATGATGATGCTACCATCATTCTAATTAAGAGACAAATCCAACAGCTTACTTTCAAGAATAAACCATAAAACAAAAAATTTAAGAATTAAATTATTAACAAATAAATTTAAAAATAAAAGTATTAACAAAAAAATATATTAACAAAAAAAAATTAAGAATAAAAGTATTAACATATTAATAAAAAGAAAACATAAAGTAAAATTAAAAGAAAAATGCAAATTTTTTTATAAAAATATATAATTTTTAATTATAACGGTTCGGTTCGGTTTAACAGGTGCGGTTCGGTTTAACAGGTGCGGTTCGGTTTAGCATCTGAACCGAACCGTAAACCGTTTGGGGTGGGCCAATCCGAACCGCAAACCGAACCGTTAGAAAAAAATCGTAAATTCGGTTTGCGATTTGGTTCGGTTCGGTCGATTTTTTTGCCCACCCCTACTCAAAGAGGACGTTCAAGAAGGCTCAGGAAAATGATAAACAAATGTAGGTATGATTATTTTATCGTTGGTTTTTATTTATGTTGATAAATAAAATTGATTGCATGCATATTAAAATTAATAGAGATTAATTTAATAGTATATTTATTTACATCAACAACAAGATAACCACGATTCTAAAAATGATTTTGGAAGAAAATTTTAAAATCCAATCACATGAATACTTTCGCGTTAACCCCAAAACCTTACAAACCTCACTCACATTTTTCTTAAAAACCTTATCTATGGCTATACTAACTTGGTTTCTAGTTTGAGTTCTTAATCTCTCACATATACATTTGATTTCCTGAAGGCAAAGTACATTAGTTTTCCTTAATACTATCTTTTATATATACCAAATTTAACAGTCGAAGTTTAATGTTCCTAGCACTCTCTTAGATTAACTTCTTTACTTCATCTGATTCTGATCATTCAACCTTTATAAATTTAATTAATAACCACAAGACAAAACTTTGTTTTAAAAAAATAATAACTATGAAAATAATTTTTAATTAATAATCAGTTCCCTCCACATCAATGTCTGAACCAAATTCCCTCCTTCCTCACTCTTTCCCTCGTTTTCTGCTCATTTTCTCTCTCTATCTATCTCCCGCTTTTTTTTTTTTTTTTTTGCCTGTCTAGTGCTAACCAAACACGCTCCAGATCCCCCCCTTCCAATTCCTTGCAAATGCTTTTACTCCTCTCTATTTCCTCTTGATCCACTTCCCTTTTCTAAATCCCCAAACCCTCACCAAAAAAAAAAAAAACCAAAGATTAAATTAAAATTTCATTTTTTCGGGGTCTTTTATTGAGATGTCGAACTCGCAAACGCCGCAGGATAGCTCTACGTTTTCGGCTATGAAGCCGCCGTTTTTAGCTCCCGCAGGTAAATACCACTGCTTTGCCGCCGAGGCTATCCGCCGAGGCGATCAGGAAGCCGATGCCATCGTTGTTAAAACTCCAGTGAGTTTCTCTTATGAAGTTGTTTTATTAATTTTTTTTGCTTCATTTTTTTTTTCCACTTTTTGGGTTTCTGTTTAATTTTGCAATTTTAAGTTTTGTTTTTTTGGTTTTAGTGAAATTGGGACTTAGTGGTATGTGATGTGTTGATTGTGTGAACATCCCATTGTTTATTGATTAAACTTGTGACTTTGGGATATTGGATTGGTGATATTAGTGATGAGAATTAGTTCTTGGGGTTATAGATTTGTTAAGATTTAGGAGCTGGTGGGTAATTGTTATAGTTTTGTCACTGGGCAGTGATTTTTTGTTCATTTGATGAGAATTTGTGTTGGGTTTACTGATTTTGTGGAGTCTGGTCGAGTATTGTTTTTATTAAGTTTTCTTTCATTTATGGTGGCTTTGGTTTGTGTATGTTGTATGTCAAGATGAAGCAGCTTTGAAGTTGTGCACATTAACTTATGAATTGGTTGGTTGGTTGTGTTTTCATTCTTGGTTAAATGTGTGAATCGGTATGGTAATTAGGAACGATTTCGACTTTTTATTGTGCTTAGTGTTGACGGGTTCTGATGATCAAATAATATTCAGTCAGGAGTTGCCAAGGGGACTACCAATTTTTACATTAAATTACTAGTTTGATCTTTTATTTTTTTGATTACCTATTCAGCTATTCTTTTGTTTGGATATATGAACTTTTGGATGTTGTGAATTTGTCTGACAACATTACCCTTATAATGTGTTGATCACTATTGTCTTTCTAATGGAGCTGGATTTGATAGCTGACCTGAGCCTTCGTGAACGTCAGCAAGTGGGTCAACTGTTGTTGGGATCTGAGGAAATAAAGAAAATTTATTCTTTACCCTTCAAGTTAAAAGGGGGTTAGCAAATAGAAAATATCATGTTTTTGTTCATGCTCTGATCTTGCTCAGTTGACTGTTATCACTCTTGCACTCTTAGTGGTTCAGAATTTTGTTTTGTTTTGTGCTTGGAAGTGTCTCTCCACTGTTTGAATTATCACTTGTAATTCTTCAAGGAAAATGTAAAACACATAAGAAACAAGAAACCTTAAGCATGGCTAAGCTTAACCAATGTGATGTTCATACATATGAAATTTCTTACCACTGATCTTTCTCATTTAATTCCCCTTGCTCTTCTGACTATTTCAGCTTCCGCTTCTACTCTTTCTTCGTAATGTTAAATAGTTGCCAATTTCTGTTCCATAATATGGCGTTTTGAAAGTTTACATCTATTGACTAAGATACCCATAGAAAAACTTCCACTACCAAAGAAAGGCCTACTGAGTTTACAGTTAAAGTTAACAGTCTGAAATGTGTTTTGTATGTTCTCAAGTGTGCATGTATATTTATGTCATAAAATTCATTTTGGTGCTGAATTATATGAATTGGCAATATCAGTTTACAACTTTACATAGGTGTGTAGCTTACTAAATCTGGGACGTTGCTAGTGTTTTAAGAATCTTACATGGCCACTACTGAGATTGTGACCAAAAAGTAAACTTATTTGTTGGCCCATGTTGATTTCATGGAGCGAAGCTGTCATTTGGTTAATATGGTTAGATTTTATGTTGCCTGTTAGCTGGTAGTTCGTAGTCCAACATTGTTTTATCGGCTAGAGATAGAATGCTCAAAATTGATCTAGAGTGCTGTCTATTGTAGTTGATTCTAAAGAATCAAGGTGATTTCCTACTGTCAGGTTCTGATTATTCTTATTTGTGTGTGTGTTAGTGTTGACAGCTAATAGCAGATACTGAAGCAATCACTTTAGCAGTTTAATGACTTTCAAATTTATCTGAACCATCCACTTCTTTTTCCAAAAAAGAAGATAATGATATCTTAGTGGATGATATAGGTTATGCTTGCTGTGTTACAGTTCTGCGTTTTATTGAAACGAAAGGTTGAGACTTTTCCCCAGTTTTTGGTTGGGAATATGCTTTGGATTTCCAAGTGAATATATGTGATAAGATAGGAAAACATTTGATCTTCCTTTCTTTTGTTTTCGTCCATCTGCTTTCATTGGGCTGGTCATATTCCTGGACTAGAGTGTGAAAAAGTTATTATCCAGAAGGATCAGAACTGGTTTTGCTCGAGTGAAATCCTGTCACTTCTCAACATTGGTAGAAGAGCCGAGCGTACGCTAGAATCAATTGCCTCCGGTTTCCTCTAGGCAGTTGGACCTTAAATGTGTGTCCTATATGATTATTTTAATTTGCTTTCCTTTAGTTTTCATATTTTTTTTCAATTATGCACCAAAATTTATTTGCCTATTTTGCTTATTGTGGTTTGCAAAACTGAATTGTGTTTCTAGCTATTAAAGCGAAAGAGTGACCCAGCAGATCATGATGCCGAGTCAAGCGAGAGGGCTATTGGTCCTGGATACACTGAAATAGTTAACAGCCCTCTTCAAACACCTGTATCAGGAAAAGGAGGAAAGGCACAAAAAAGGCTTACGAAGAATAGCAAAATTGGACCTCAGATTTCTGCTTCTAATCTTGGTGAGTGCTACCATTTAAATCGTGTAGGAAATTCTCTGTTCTAAATTCCGCTGCAGATTAAATATAGGCTGGTCTAATACTTAAAAATCATTTGGTGCCACCATAGTTATCTTTATTTGCAGAAACAAGTCTATTATCGGTTGACACTAGAAGGACAAAAGGAAATAAAAGTTTATATTTGTGATGAGAGTGATTTTTTTATTTGACAGGTTCTCCAGGCAGTAATCTCACTCCCACTGGTCCCTGCCGTTATGACAGCTCTCTTGGTAATTTTTTATTGCATATGCATTTGTTTATTCTTTTTTATTTTATTTTCAAATGACTTGTGGTTAGTCTTCTCAAAGTTTGCTTCATACCTTGTGAAATAGAGCAATTACTTTTCTAGAGTAAAACAAGGTCATTTACTTTAATTTAGGGCTCCTGACAAAGAAGTTCATCAATTTGATCAAACACGCTGAAGATGGTATTCTTGATCTGAATAAAGCTGCTGACACTTTAGAGGTGACTGTTTTACTTGTTAAATTCATCCCACCCTATATCATAACTTTCAGTTGCTAGAAGGTTCTCCCTTGCCACAGGTGCAAAAGAGGCGCATTTATGACATAACTAATGTCTTAGAAGGTATCGGTCTCATAGAAAAGAAGCTCAAGAACAGAATTCAGTGGAAGTATGGACACAAATCTTTATTTTGTACACCTTCTTGTCATTTATGACTGTTTAACTGCCATCGTTTTTGAATCTTAATTAACCTGTACTCTCTCCAATGTTAGGGGACTTGATGTCTCAAGGCCAGGGGAGGCTGAAGAAAATGCTTCGAGTTTACAGGTAAATAAATTGCCAAATCTCATCTTTGCTTGAACTTTCTAGGATGACTTTTGCTAAATCAGCCCTAGAAACATCTTAACGACATTCGATATTACCTTTATCTTCATCACTTCTCTTTTAAATTTGTTTTGTAAAACCACCGTCTAACCGCTATTGCTACCACTACCACCACAGCGAAATAATTGGAATTTACATTTCTTTAGACGGGACTACCTTATACGGGTTTTAATGGATAGCACTTTTACAATTTAAGTAACTACTGAATATTTCTTTTTCTATTTTTGATCCCTATATAATTTCAAACGTTTTGTTAAGCTATCTGAATAATAAAGCATTAGAAATTTTCACCAGTACTAAATTCTCAATTTTCAGCACTAAACTTCCAATTTGATTTGACAGTTCCTCTCTCTTTCCTGAGTGCTTTAACATTTTTATATTTTTTTCCTTTTCTGTAGTCATCAATATCACTTTTTATCAAAATAAATTTGATTTTGCATACAAACTCGACAATTCCCCCCTATGCCAACTAGTTAGCATAGGCAACAATAAATTTCCCTCTTGTGTCAAACTTCAATCCAATCTTCTGTTGTAGTTTATGCTGGCCTTTTGCCACTTGGATTGTCTTTATGGCTCTCCTTTATCTTATTTATTTCCTTCTGATAGTTGTAATACTAAGGATAAATGAGCAGTTGAGCACAGTTTGTGCATTGCCCAAATAGTTAGCACGGGACTTTCCCTAGTTGCTTTTTGTTGGTTATGCAAATATCAACAATGAGTTCCTGTGGTCCATTAGCAGAATATTAACAAAAATATAGTTGGCAATTATCAGATTTTACTTGATTAACTCTTTCTTGTCCACAGGCAGAAGTAGAGAGCCTTACCATTAAAGAATGCCGACTAGATGAACAAATAAGGTTGTGCAGTTACCTGTTTTATTCCTCTCTTTCACACTGGAACCATTAGCTTGTGCTGATGTTTCCAACTCATTGCAGAGTAATGCAAGAACGATTGAGGGATCTTAGTGAAGATGAGAATCAAAAGTAATTTCATTCTCCTTTTACCCGTTACACATTATTAGCAACTAATATACTAGATAATTATTAGCAACTAATAATTACCTAGTATATTAATTGATCGACAAATGAGTTGATTTTGTATGATCTTAGATGGCTTTTTGTCACGGAAGATGACATCAAGAGCCTACCCTGCTTCCAGGTTAACTTTTTTCCTTTGTCAGGCTATGACTTATGCTTTAGACTTGGTGGTTGTATGATCACCTTACATCCTGATAATAGAATGTCTTGGTTGTAGTGAACTGCGTATAGTTTAATTGTTTCTTGCAGAATGAAACCTTGATAGCAATAAAAGCTCCACATGGCACCACTCTGGAAGTCCCAGATCCTGATGAGGTAAAACCCAAAAGCATGCGAGACGCATGGAAGTTCGTTTGCTTTTGTATGTGTATATTCTTAATTTCATCCTATCTTTTCCAGGCTGTTGACTATCCACAGAGAAGATACAGAATAGTTCTCAGAAGCACAATGGGTCCTATAGATGTTTACCTTGTCAGGTACAGTTACTTCTGGTTGGTTAAGCACACTCACTACTTGAAACCGGTTTTTGGATCCATCTCACTCTTTCTTCATCCTTTGTCATTCTAGTCAATTTGAGGAAAAAATTGAGGAGATACATGGTGCTGAGGCACCTCCATACTTGCCATCAAATTCGGGCTTTAATGAGAACCAGGCAGCAACAGTGACAACAGAGGAGAGCAGAGGGAAGGAGATTGAGGTGCAAGAGGAAGATGCTCAAAGAATGTGCACAGATCTTAGTTCCTCACAGGATTTTGTGAGTGGGATCATGAAGATTGTTCCCTCGGAAGTTGATGTAAGTTTGTGTTCTTATTTGGGTATGCTATTATTATTGCTTGGCCACTACTATGGTATCAAATACCATTGGGTACAAACATGCTACTTTGACCATTGAACATGCAACTTAAACCATTAAACATGCAAACACTATTAATAATTATGAAACTAGTTTCATGTTTTCAAAAGTTTCATGTTTATTAGCAGAGTTTTCATATTTAATGGTTTAAGTTGCATATTCAATGGTCAAAGTTGCATATTTGAACCCAAGAGTATTTGATACCATTGGGTATTATAGATGTGCCCATTTTTTCAGATATCTGAAACTTATACGTGCTAAAATGATTGTAATGAATGCATGGTTTTTTAAATGAGGTTTACATCGCTTGAATGCCTAGAGGTTCAGGTTAACGAGTCAATTTACGTGGGTGGGGTTTGGGTAGTTCCAAGTTCAAATCTTAATCCAAGTTTCTATTCTCTATAGTCAAAGAAAGGAGTTATACTAATTACAAGCATTCATTTTATCATGTGTCCTTTGCAGAGCGATGCAGATTACTGGCTTTTATCAGATGCCGGAGTTAGCATCACTGACATATGGCGAACTGATCGTATCCATTTTATTAACATGTTTCCAGTCTTTAGTCCTCGTTTGTTTTCTTTTGCTCTATAATACCTGTGAACAATAAATGTTGAATTCCCTGATTCAACTAATAGCTGGGGTTGAATGGAATGATTTGGGTACGCTTCCTGAAGATTATGGCATGCGTACCGATAGCATGCCACAGCCCCAAACTCCACCATCCAATACTGCAGAAGCACCGCCTGCTGCTAATATTAAGAAGGTGAGTGAGATGTGTTGATAAATGTAAGTAAAGGTACACATGATGTCCGCCCATCGTTCAATTTGATAAGCTTGAGGTGCGGCAGAAGGTTCTGAGGACTCGAGCATCTGAGGCGTTAAAGACTAGGATGAGGTATCTGGATTGTACAGTCGAGTCAGTATCTGTGATTGAAGTAATAATGTATCTAATTTGTAGTTAAATCCCTGTATATCACAGCATACCTTTGGCTTTGTTGTAGTGATAAGCACAGCTGGTTAGCTTGACTGGCAAATGTAATGTTAAAAATTCAATTTGATCATCATAACTTCAAGAAATGATATGAACTATTCTGTTGCTTTATATTGATCTCCCAGGCACCAGGTCAATCAAAAGTGCTATGATTTCTGCTGCAAGATCAGTGAAAAGCCGAGGTGATTGAACTCGAAACATCTGAGAAATGGCAATGCAGTTCCCTACTCCCAGAGAAACTAATGTCTAATGAAATCATACGACTGTTCAACCATAAGGCGCTGCAAAATTAACTGTGAAATATCAATAAATATTCGCATTTTCTGTTAACAAAATGTTGCTAACCAAACAAAAAGATGAAGCATCTTGCATCTAAGCAGGAAACTAGACGAGTTATTTATCGATTTCAAATTTGTTTCCGATCCACCTAGCAACAACAGGAGTGAGAGCTACTGTAGGAGGAAACCTAATTGGAGACGCAGCCTTGTGCGCTGCATACGCCGAAGCAAACCTTTTCAGCAGTTGCATCAGTTGAGATACCTACCTGTAGATTATGGAACTTGCATTTTGCAACACAATAAGCTATGTTTTCTTTGATGATTTTTTACCTTCTGCAGCAAAGCTTGAACATCAACTCCAGCAGCAATTAGCTTGTAGCAGAGTGAGAACTAGATCAAGGTGAGTGTGATAGAAGTGGCTAGGTATGTTCCTTCATATTTCACTGGCAGTTCCTTAGATTGATCCCTCTTCGATTTCATTTTCTCACCTTCAGCATTTCCTTCCTCTTTTGAGCTGAAAATATTCATAATAAAAGATGGATCAGTTAATAGTCAAACTCCAGGAACAATATTTAACTAGTAATTCATGGTAAAAATAGAACAGATAGATTCTTCCTACACATGTATGTAACTCAACTGGTAATTAAATTTTATCCCTGTCCATTTGAGCTAAAGTGAACTCTATTAAAAACCGGCTTAAGGAGATAGTGTCCAAGGTTAATAAACCACTAGCTAATCACATACTTAGTCAGGGGACAAATGAACCATAGACCACAATATTTTATCACGCTTTGTAGTCCTAACACCCACACATACTAGATTTTTACCAATTTCAACCGACATGATGTTGGCTTTGATATCATTTATTACGAACTTATGGGTAAAACTCAACCTTAAAAACTGAATGATAAGGAGAGGTAGTCAAGGATTAATTATCCTTAATGTGGGATAAATGAACCACGACACATTCGTATTATATTATCATCACTTGCTATTAAAAACATGTTCACAGTTTTTTCCATCCCATGAAGACATTAGTCAAAATAACTTCTCAACTAGCTATGTGCCTATGTCTAATTTTTCTAATTCTTTAATTTTATTTTTAACTTCTAATGATCATCTTTAAAAAAAAAAAAAAAACATGCTTCACTTAATGCACTAAAAGATAAATGAATCTATCTTTACAATTAGAATACAACCAAATAAGAAAGAAAAGAGAAATGGGTACCTGCCAAAGACCAGCTTCAAGGCCATACATCTTTGTAATATCCTCAGCAGAAGCTGAAGTTGGGCTCTTTATCACTTCAGTTTTTTCTTTGATAGCTCTAACTCTGAAGATTTCAAGATGGGTTTTGGAGATTGACTGAAGAAGAACTAACATAGCAAAATTTGGAGATATTGCAATAAAAAAGAAAATGTTTCTATTTGTTTCAAGGGAACGTTACAATTAAAAAAAAAAAATTACAAGCTCCAAATCTCCAATTAGATTTTTGCATTCATTTTTAACCAAAATCATCAGAGAGAGAGAGAAAACACTTGATTAGATGATTTGGGATGCAAGATCTTTTTCTTATCTTTGTCTTTTAGACGTTTAAAAATATCTATTAATAAATATATTGAAGATGGGTAGGTATTATATTCATATACCATCTACTTTGTTTCTAATTCAGATTTGGAAAATGAATAGGTGAATTCTCATTCTTACTTATCTAATTATCTAATGAATGAATTCACCTCTACGCCAAAAATTCTTTACAATTAACTGAAGTTGATCAACTACGAGTTTTAAAACATGTCTCAAACGTGTACATTATTCTAAAAAATGATATAGGCGGCCACCTAAGCGGCGTCTGACCGTTCCGATTATACAGGAAAATGGTTGTTAGGAGGTGTCAGACAATTAAACATGTTGAGGCACTTCTAGGTAGCCACCTAGATGGGCCAAGTGGGTCTAGACGGCCGTCTAAACAGTTCTACACGAATATGTACTTTTTTTCCCAAATTTATTTATTTTCCTGTAATTTTTTGAATAAAAAATAAAAGCATCTAACGCTGCCTCCTTTTAGACGCCCCATATCCTATCCTTCTAGACGCTATCAAGAATACCTAAGCGATATGCGCTCCCTCACCGTACACCTAATTTAGAACATTGAATGCGCATGACATTGTGATGAGAATCAATCGTAACTTACAACTGTGTGTAATTAAGCTCGATTCTCTTGAAAAAAAAAATATATCCACAATGCATATAGTAAAACTCAACCACTAGAGTGTGTTCGGTGACTAATTATATATGTTTCAGTGACTAATCTAATAGTCACAAAATGTGATGTTTTTTGTAGTGACAATATATTATTAGCAAAGGAAACCTACCGTAATAGTCTTGAAGATTGGCGATATCAGTTAGATTTTAGATGATTGATGAATAAGCCTAGTTTGGCTTTAGAGAAAGTGCAGAGAAAAAACAATTGCAGAGGAAAAGAGAATTTCTGAAATTCAATATTTTCAGAGTTAATTAGTTGCAGAATGAATGCTTAACAGATTATATACACTAATTAATTAATTAATAATGTACACGTGTCAATTTGTAAGGCTGTTACAGATTTATTGGCGGGAGAGTTTGTTGAGGAAATATAACAGAAAGCACAGCTGTGCATCAATCCTTGGGAAACGTATCCTGACCTTTGATTTTTTCACCAATATCGACTGTAAATAAAATTGTGGTGGAGATTGTAACAATGTTCACTTTAGATATATCACTTCTCACGGGGTGGATTAAAAAATAATTGAAATTAAGAAATTAAACCGAACTGAAAGATTAAATTTTAATTTAAAAAATAAATATTTGATTTTTTAATTAAAAAGCTGAACCATAATGAATTAGAAAATTTTTTTTAAATAAAAAGCTGAATTAACTGAATTATTAAATTTTTTAAACCTAATCATGATATGTTGTTATTTTATTTATTATATTTGTTACATTATTAAATTTATTTGATATTTACTTATGATCAATTTCATGAAATTTTTATAATTTTTTTGTTTTAATTATGATTCTTTTTATTTTCTTATATTTAAAATAATTTAATTTATAATTGTACCTCATGATGAAATATTTTTAGTTGTATAGTTGTCGATGATTAGAAGGGTTATAATGTATTTTTTTTTTAAAAAAATAAATATTAGATTTAATGAATATTACTAATTTTTTAATTTTAAGTTTTTGTTGTTATTTTTAAAAAAATTGAAAAAACTAATTGAACTGAACCAACCGACAATTATAAATAATTATAATTTTTTTTAAAAAGAAAAAAACTGAACAATTACTTTAAAAAAACCTGAATAATTGTAATTATATTTTTTTTTTTTGTAATTATACCG